>BQNB010106675.1:2100-23339 GCA_026074375.1 Tanacetum coccineum | reverse complement strand
CTCAAATCTAATGAATTCCATGATAAATGTAAGTTACACTGTTTTAAGGTTTAGAAAGGATTAAATCTGAATTGATTAAGCTCTATTTCAGCTTATAGACTGAAAGAGCTTATGAGTAGCTTATGGCTATTTAGCTTAACAGTTTTGGGTAAAATAAGAGCTTATTAAGTAAATAAGAGAGCTTAAAAGAGATTAAAAACTACTGAATTCATTAATAGAAAACTTGATTACAATATTTAAAAGGAAATTACAAGATTTAAAGTAAAATTAAGCTAAAAATGAAATTAAGCTAAAATCTATCCTAAAAGCTACGTGTGTGTGTGTGTGAAGAGTGAGGCCCTATTTATAGGCTGCCTTGGATCCTTCTAGCCTCTTGAGTCTCTTTCCAAGCTTTCAATCCGTTCCCTTCATTTTTCATTTATTATTGATCTCTTTCTTGAGCCGTTGGATCATATTGTGGACACCTGAGGATTGCCAGCATGTCATTCTTTGATGTGACATGTTGTGCTAGTTCTGTGAGAGGATCTAGTGCAAAACCCACACCTCTTTGTGCTTCTTCCATTGATGACGTGTGATCCATACTTGAGTGATTAGTGAGAGCCCTTTGAGATTACTTTTCTAACCCTGCCATCATGTAAACGACCTCATGAATTGTCCAATTAAGCCCTCAATTTCCATTTGCCCTCTGTTTTCACCATGGTTAAATGTGGAAGAGAAGATGAATAGTAAAAAGGGCTTCGCGCCTATTTTTTGACAGTTAAAACTGTTATATCTTTGGGATATTACACAAATGGTCCTTGTCTTTCTTTTCTCTTTTTCTAGTTATAAATAACTTAAGGAAATTGCAAGTTTGGTCCTTGTTGTTTTAGGGAAAGGGAAATGGGCTAGGTTAAGTGGGCTTTTAATTGGGCTTTTTGGTTTAATAGGATCCGGGTAAGGTTTCCTAGGTTTCAAGAGGCCCATTAAGCTTTCCTGGGCCCAATAAAGGAGGAGGGGACATTTTTGGACTTTTATGAGACTTGGAGGGTGAAAATGGAATATTATGGGGTCTTGTTGACTTTTGTTGACCATGTTTGACTGAATTTGACTGAGACTTGACTTTTCTGGCTTCGGCTTTGAATCTTTGGCTTCTTTTTGTACTCTTCTGATTCTCGTGTCCGTGCTTGCTTGTTTTTGACTGTTTTCTTGTGATTTTTGATATACCCGTACCTGCATACACAAAACACAAATACAAGCATATTTTTGCCATTTTTGATCTGTTTTGGGTTTAATTGGGTTATTTTAGGTATTAATGGATTTGTGTATTTTACACTTATCAGGATCCAACAACTTTCACACTTCATAATTCATAACTATTCATTCATCATGTCGACTCCAGTCAATACATCCTCAACAAATAGTCAAATGCATAATAATATCATAGCAGCTGGTTCAAAAGATCGTCCACCAATGCTTGGACTAGGAAGATATTCACAATGGAGATAACGTTTTCTACGGTACATTGACACGAAACCAAATGGTGTGGGACTAAGAAAAAGCATACTATCTGGTCCCTACGTGCCATCTACTGTACTAGTTCAAGCTATTGCTGCAACGGAAGGTAATCCTGCAATACAACAACATACAACAATCGAAACAATATTAAACATAACTCCAGAGAACAAAGAACACTTTTTGTCTGAAAAAGAAGCAATTTTCTTGCTTTTAACTGGTATGGAGGATGAAATCTATTACCAATGTTGATGCGTTTAAAACAGCGAATGAGATGTAATAGCCAATAAACTACCACAGAGTAAATCCATTGAACGTACCTCTCAAGATAGGTTACGTCTCCTTCTGAGTCATAATATCCTTCAATATGCGTAGGAACTTCAATAGCTAGAAAAGCATCAATCTCATCATTATCGCCTTCCGGATCAAAACACTCAGCCTCATCATTCGTTTTACATTCCAAATCAAACTCATTTTCTTCGAAAGGTGGATCATTGTTGACTCCCTCGAGAATAGAAGCAACATTTTTCAAAGGAGTAGACGGATCTTGGTGGAGTAAAATCTCACTGTCGTCTTCTGGAGTAAGACACCCATCTTTATTAGAATCAGAAAGAGGTGTGACTAGGAAAGTCGACTCATCAAGGTTGGAATCATAAGAATCCTTGCACTCGATATCCTCTAATTCTTCATCAAAAAGAGGGTTTATGTCACTAGAGTTGAAATTGACATCAAATTCGAAAAGAGGGTTAGAGAAAGTCACGGAATCATCACGTGGAACTTCACACGAAGGTAAAACGTTCTTACTATCACTCCTGGATGTTTCCTCAGATTCTCTTGGGATTGGGACAATTTCCTCAGTACTAAAAGTACTAAGGTGCTCGTCCCCCATTATGAGAGAATCCTTGGGCTCAATAGACGGTAAAGTGGATGTAATTGCAAAAACCGAAGAAACTTGAGGTGTTTTGTTTGAATGAAACCAACTCTCCTTGCAAACAACTCTAAAATTCTTCAAACAAGGTGTGATACGAGTTTGGCGTTTAGCTGTTGGTTCTGCGAGATTCTTCACTTCCTGCTTTTCTTTTTCATTGTTGACATCTTCCGGTGGAGGTGGGCAAACTTGAGTGGGTTCGTTGGGAAACCTTTTGCATGTGCCATTAACCATTTTAATTGACTCGTTTACATGCTTTTGAGGATGTTTTGACGTGCCATTTACATGAAAAGTTATTTGTTCATTTCCGTCCCTTAAAACAAGCTCTCCTTCGTATACATCAATTAAAGCACGACTGGTTCTCAAAAAGGATCTTCCAAGTATAAGAGGTACTCGAGGATCGGCTTCAAAATCGATGTCACACCCCCAAAATCGGACGGCAGCGGAATAGTAACATTGGGGTGCGACTTCAAGGCACAAGGGACAAGTCACAGAAAACGACCTCAAAAGAGACGTTTAAAAATAAATTTCTCATTCGATATATTAAAATCAGAGTTTACAAAGGATCCCATTTATAATGCAATAGAAACATTTTGTTTATTTTAAAACTTTTGTCGAATGGTATACAAGTTATTAAGCCTTCAAAAATATATCCGCGCGACTCGAATGCTCCCAATGCTCAGCTAGCAAAATAATAACCTGAGAAAATACACGCAAAAACGTCAACAATAATGTTGGTGAATTCATAGGTTTAAGTAAAATCAGTGTTGAAATAATTTAAGAAATATTGCAGTAAGAAAAGAAGCGTTACGGCATTTCAAAGTGTTATTTCCGAAATCCAAGAAGTGATTTAATAAATCTAGTAATGTTCAGTAGTGGACCACAAGATCGAAGTAATGGTGGACTAAGTACGTATTCCGAAGTCCAAAACAAGTAAGGTAGACAAGGGAAACACATTCACCAAGTCTAAATATATAACAGGTATTATTGCACTAAGCTCATGACCCCGAAGCCTTAACTAGATTTGTGCCCCAATCAGAATATAGGATGCTTGCCAACAACCTAACACCTCTCAATGTTAAATGCACCCGATCAAACTAGTGACCCAAGTAAGGTGGGGATTGTCAATCCCGATAGATCTATCCACAACACTCGCGCTTACTACAATAGCAATTAACGGTTCATGATAAGTAGGGACTTCACGGCAATAAGGTAACTTAGCAATAATATTCAGGCAGTAATCTGGATAGCATACACTTTGTAAACACTTGTGTCCGTAGTAAAACAATCATGTCTAAAATTCACGGTTTCAAATATAGGTATTCACGATCTCAAATCATGTAGTAAACAAATCAAACTTAGTAAAAATAATCATGTAACGCTTACGTATAGAAATCAATAAGTTTATGTAGTAAAACGACCACGTATTCTCACCCCGAAAACAGTTTAAGAAAACCATTAAAAGAGAAAAGGTGAGGCTATGAACTCACAAAGTATTGAAAGGTAATTGTACTGTAGTAAAATATACAAGTTTGTAAACGAGCATGTATTCCCCTCGCGGGTTTATAAAACATTAAAAAGATTGAAATGCAAGACTATGAACTCACCTTGATGTTGAAGAACGATTTACAGATAGGCATCTAATATGAACAACACAAACGAAAGACGAAGCAACTCGATCAAGAAGTTGCGGTTTATCTTAACGGCTAAGACCTACTAGCCTAGGATGATGCGTTTGGGTTTCCCGATGAATGGTTACATCAACGCGACACGCTGATAAAAGATTTAGATTTCCAAGTTGTAATAGTTTGGTGGTTGGTTAAATAAAATACACCGAAAATAAAACGCAAAAACTCCCTAGTAATATAGTACTTTGATAACCACATAATATTCTATATAGCTCAATCACCAACTAATGGTTTTGGTAAAATTGTGTTTAAGAAGTTAAAACGTTTATAATTATCGTTTTAGTAAAACTGGCGTAACTTTCGCGTTTTAAACCCGATTCTCGCGTTTCTTATGCCCATCTTTTCGTACCAAGACGAGTTATCATAAATCGACATTTTTGAATTTCGGACCTACTGGTGAACAGTAAAAATTACTGTTCACATCAGACCTTAGGTATATTTTTATCGATTTAATTGTCGTAAAACCCGTAAACGTCGTATTTTATTCGTTATAGCTCCGTTTTTAACGATTCTTTCGAGGACGTTCTCGTATTTGAAAGTTCTACATTTTTATGAGGTTTACAAAAATATAACTTTCTGTCATGAATAGTAACTTTTATAAAAATAGATTTCTGCCAAACCTCCAGGAAAGATATCTCCAAATGTTAAATGCCAACCTGAATCAAACTAGTGACCCAATGAAAGTGGGGATTGACAATCCCGTAGATCTATCCAAACACTCGCGCTCACGACACGTAGCAACTGACGGTTCATGATAAAAAGGGACTTAAGATGCAGAGAAGGTACTTAGCAGATATGAAATCAGAAATAGCTACAGTTAAAAACACTTGTGTCCGTAGTAAAACTAATCATGTCTAAAAATTTCATGGTTTTCAATATAGGTATTCACGATCTCAAATCATGTGGCAAACAAATCGAGCTTTAGTAAAAATAGTCATGTAACGCTTATGTAGTAGAAATCAATAAGTTCACTTTGTAAAACGAGCATGTATTCTCCCCCAAAACAGTTTAAAACAAGTAAAATAGGGGCTATGAAACTCACAAAGTATTGAAAGGTAATTGTACTGTAGTAAAATTATACAAGTTTGTAAACGAGTAATTATTAACCCTTGATTGATGTAAACATTTAATTGTTTGATGTCCGTTTACGCTAAACGATAATTTTTAACTTACGCGATTTAACTATTAAAAATAAAAGTAACGCGTAAAAAAGGAACGAGAAAGAAAAATAAATAATTAGTAAAATAGATGACGTCGTAAAATAACCTGAAATACGGAAATGTTACAAGACTAATGAGACTCAAACAGTTAAAACTAGAGTTGATAAAATTGGTCAAACTTCTCAGAAACAAGGAATTGGATTTAAGAAAATAAAAGCCTGCTTTGTCTGTAAAAGTACTGACCATTTGATCAAAGATTGTAATTTTCATGACAAACAGAGTCAAGAACCTAAGCTGAAAACTGTGGTCAATACTGGTCGAAGGGTGAACAAACCAGTATGGGATAATACTAAAAGGGTTAATCATCAAAAATTTCAAAATACCCTCATTTAAGAAAGACTTTTATCCCATCAGGAGTACTAACAAGAACAGGTTTGATTACTCCTGTTAAGCAAAATGAGAAAAGGGCAGTTCACACAGTTAGAACAGCTAGGTCCCGTGTATTACTGTTAGACCATTTGCCCTAAAAACAGCACAAACTAGTAGTGTTGTTAGACCAATTTTACCCAAGAATGGACAATGTAAGACCATGAGCCTCATATTCACCAATCAAGAGGTCTTACTACACAAAACTAACTTTTAGACCTAAAAACTTAAAACAAGATGTTAAAACTTTTGGGGTTCAAAATATGACTACTGCTGGGACAAGAGCAGTAGTTAATACTGGTAAGGGTAAGATGGATACTGACCTTAAAGTCAAGGTGGGTTTGGAGGCCTAAGGGAAATTACTTGGATCATGTGTCCAAAGACAGTGGATCATATCATGCTCAAGAAAGTTTGAGTATGTTAACCCAAAAGGGATTTCCCAGTCTGTTATGGCTTGGGTCCATAAAAGATACTAATCTCTTACTTTTTGTGCAGGGCAATCCAGAGATCTTGTTACAAGATCATGCAATGGTGAATAGTGGTTGCTCTAGCCATATGACTAGAAACAAAGCTTATCTTTCAGACTATGAAGATTACAATGGAGGACTTTGAGTCTTTTGGAAAGTGATCATAAAGGAGGTAAAATAATGGGTAAAGGTAAAACCATAACTCTAAGTTTAGACTATGATGATGTTTATTTTTGTATATGGAACTTAAAGTTTAACCTTTTTCCTCCTGTCCACATATGCTGTGACAAGAAAAATAATGTCCTTTTCACTGAGACTAATGCTTATCCTGTCTCCCTACTAAGCTTCTTGATGAAATGTCAAGTTGTACTTAGAGATCCAAGAAAGGATGATGTTACAGCTTGGACTTAAAGAACATTGTTTCCCTCTGTAGGTATAACTTTATATGCAAATGCAACAACAGATAAGTCTAAATTATGGCACAGGAGATTAGGTCATGTGAATTTCAAAAATATAAACAAACTTGTTAAAGGTCACATAGTTAGAGGCTTACCTTCAAAAGTTTTTGGGAATGACCACACTTGTGTTGTCTGCAAGAAGGGTAAGCAACATAAGGCCTCCTGTAAGGCCAAGTTAAAAGAATCATCAGAAATCCCCTAGAACTTCCCTATTAATGCTTTGACAACTAAGGTTTTCTATTTTATGGTAAAAAAAGGGTAAATTTTTTTCTAGAAATGTGACCCCTTTATTTCCTTCTATGTTGGCTCAACCAATAGAGGATGAAGGTGCAGTTTCAGAAAGACTATCTGAAACCTAACCCACATATTCTCCTATTCACCCAAGTGAAGACCAGTCTGAGCCACAGCCTAACCTATACCTCAAACCTTCTTCTTCTAACCCAATTATCGGATTCATACCAGAAGGTTCTTGTGGGAATCATAGAGGTCGTCACCAGTGATAGATCCCAATCAGGGACAGAGGATGATCTGACACTCTAAAGTGTGTATGATCTGTGAAGATCGTTTAGACTCAACTAGGATCGTTTTACAGATAATATAAATATGCACAGCGGAATAATAAGAACAGTATATTATCAAACAAGGTTTTATTATTCATACGTTTCCCTCTTACCCCAAACACAATCTTGGGGCTACAACCAACTAACTATCTAACTATGGTGTACACACACACCTTTTACTATTCGACTCTCATCAGTCGACTATGCTATATACTAACTATTAATCCTAGAGACGTCTACATCTCTAGGTTGTGCACGCTAAACTACACGCCTATGAATCTCTTTATATAGAGAGATTTCAAGGCTTACATAAGAAGATAAGTATAAGACAAATAAATCATTTAAATATTAAACTTGATCTTCTGTTATCTTCTTTCTTCATAAGGAGATCTTCTATAATCTTTTATCTTAGACCCAAATCTTCCTAATTTCAATCCACCAGCTTGTAGAATTTTGATATGCTAGATTTAGTCCTTATGTTTCATTCTTTTATTTATTTTGTCTCATCAAATCAAGAATCCCAACAATCTTCCCCTATTTGATGATGACAAAACAAACAAAGTCGCGTACGAACTTCCCCTTAAATAGAGAAGTTGAGATGTAATCATCTCCCTGAATGAAACAAAATCTTTAATGCTTCCCCTTGACTTAAGATCTCCTTGAACATGCCACCACACATAATAAGCTGCAAATCAATAAACATGTAATCTTCTTCCCCTTTTTGTAATCATCTAATAGGGGTCTTTCTAAGATAAGCCACTTAATCATAACAGCTACAACTCCATATATGTCAACTACTATTCCACCCTCAAATGAACCTCAAGTACCCGCCATGATGCATAATAAGAAAAATGACTCTGAGCAGTAGAAACACAAACTAGCAGTAGTAATAAATGACTAGCAGTAGTAACGAAACACTTCCCCACAAGTGGTGCATGTAGATGGTAACATTTAATCAATAACTTCCCTTAAACCAATATGTTTTACCATCTCTTAAATCTCGAACTCTGTAGGCTTTATGTAGTGATCACTGATGAAGAAAACTAGTAATAACGAATTTGATAAAGAAGTAGAATCTCCCAAACTTGTGTCTTATGTCTTGCACTATCCACGTGACGTCTAACTCATACTACAATGAATAGGTAAAAGTAACCGCAACCTCTTGACAAAATCCCATTTAACCAAAAATATGCGACCTGATCACAATAACGTAACTCCTTCAAGTGATAAGTGAATGTGAGCAGTTAAGCATCATAAAGAAAAATCACAGCATTGCTAGATTTTTCAAGTCTTCGTCAACACCATTTAAGTACGAACAAGTTATCCTTGACCAGAGGATATAATAAGAATACGCATCTGTGAAACTCAAACTACAACCTCAAATAAGCAATATTAATGTCTACGTAATCACCTCTTCATTAAATTCAAAAACGAGCCATAAAATCAATAAGAATAAACTGTTGTGAAAAATAGTTCTATCTGAGATCCAAATGCGTCTGTTGTCTAACATCGGACAATGCTAGCAGTATTAAAGTACTCTAGCAGTACTAAAAATCAATAGAAGCCTAGCAGTATTAACTGTTATACGCTAGAAGTACTAAGTTTCAACGGACAGTACTAACTCTCTGTGCCAGCAGTACAAAGTATGAACGAACAGTACAAACCTTTTGAACATACTACTGTTGTAAAACCAAGCTGGCAATCGTAACAAGTAACAAGTAGCATTAACATCTCATACTTGGCTACTTTCAACACTCCAAACAAGCAGCTTTAAACAACACGAGCAGTATTAAGTATACCTTTGTTCGTCCCATTCTTGAAATAGATATCAAATCTGATGAACAAATATCCCACGTCGTTTGATGAGTAAAATAATTGACACCGGCCCATTTGCACACATGTACTAACAGTATTAATCTTTTCTTTGTTTGCTTTGGCAGTACTAATTAGCAACTGGCAGTACTAAAATATATGGGCAGTACAAACTTTAAAGCTGACAGTGTAAACTTTTAATGAGCAGTACTAAGTATTAAACGAAGCAATACTAATCCTTTAAACAGCACAAACTTATCCTTTATCTTCATTGGCAGTATAAACAATCACAAGCAACAGCATTTAGTGTATAACACAGCATCTTGTATATTTGGTAGTATCAATCATAACCATTAGCAGCATTAACACTCGAACTCATTATGGGAATAAACTTCAATCCCTAAAAGTTAGGGATTTTCATATCATAGCAGATACCATGCCCAAATAAACGTATCATATTCCAAACTGCTAATACTTTATAAAAATGTTTGTTTTTCATTGTTATAAACAGCTTAACATAGACGTACCTTCAGCATCTTCAAGAACGAAATCAAAACCCAAATAATTTAAACCTTGTATCTTCAAATAGCTTGTTTCTTCACCAAACGTAACCAGATTTAGGGTTTTGTGAATAAACCCTAATATTCACCAAACTCAACTTCAAACAGAAATAATCATAGTCATCATTTTTTTTAAGTATAAAGACGACACTTTAAAGTGTCGCAAAACCATAAAATCACCAAAATCGCCCATAACTTCCAAAACAGAAAATCATACCTTCTTTTTCCTTCATATCACGACATCAACAAACCTTGTAGATCCTAGATCAAGAGCCCCGTGGCTCTGATACCAATTGTGAAGATCGTTTAGACTCAACTAGGATCGTTTTACAGATAATATAAATATGCACAACGGAATAATAAGAACAGTATATTATCAAACAAGGTTTTATTATTCATACGTTTCACTCTTACCCCAAACACAATCTTGGGGCTACACCAACTAACTATCTAACTATGGTGTACACACACACCTTTTACTATTCGACTCTCATCAGTCGACTATGCTATATACTAACTATTAATCCTAGAGACGTCTACATCTCTAGGTTGTGCACGCTAAACTACACGCCTATGAATCTCTTTATATAGAGAGATTTCAAGGCTTACATAAAAGAAGATAAGTATAAGACAAATAAAACCACTTAAATATAAACTTGATCTTCTTGTTATCTTACTTTCTCATAAAGAATCTTCATAAATCTTATCTTTTGACCAATCTCATAATTCTCCACCCAGCTTAATAGAAATTTGATATGCAAGATTTTAGTCCTTATGTTTCATTCTTTTATTTATTTTGTCTCATCAAATCAAGAATCCCAACATGATCTTTGTGTTTCCTTGTGTAAACAGGTCACAACTCAAGCTGCAAATATTAAAGATTTGAAGGCTCAGATCAAGCAGCAAAGAAGAAGGCCCGACCTGTTATCAACCATTACAAAGTTTGGATATCAGTCTTCTCCAATGAAGAAAAGATTGGCAAGGAAGAAAAAGATGGAGTCTATATCCAAACAAGGGAGGAAAACTTTCAAATATGTACCAACTGTGCATAAAGATCCAGCTTTTAATGATCTTGATGATGCAATGGATTACATGTAGACTGAGGATGCTCATGATGAGGGGACAGTAAAGGACAGTGAAGAAACAAGAGTAAGTACTGAAGATCCAGTTAGTACCGCCAAGCCAAAAGTTAGTACCGACAAGCTAAAAGTTAGTACCGACAAGCAAAAGTTAGTACCGACAAGCGCCAAATGAAAGTATTGCTGAGCCAAATGAAGGTACTGCTGAGACAAAAGATGGAAATTCAGATGAAAGTGTTGCTCCTACAACTATTTTCAGAGATGATGAAACTATTGCTCAATTTCTGGTGACCTTTGAGCCAAAATTTAGACTAAGAAAAAAAGAGTTGAGATTAAAGAGATTAAAATACTAATAGACCAAGAACAACAACTAAAATTGTCACCTTAACTTAGAAGCCACTTCCAAAATTGAATCCAAAATACAAAGACAAGACAGATCTTAAGGGAAGAAACCTAGATCAATGCTGAATCAAAAGGGTAAATAAGCTGAAAAAGAGTTTAAATTGTTGCTAATGATGAAGAGATAGCCAGAAAGGTTTCAAGGAGGAATGGAAGAGCCAGAAGAGAGAAGAAGAAGTTTGGCTGAGGAAAGAAGCTACTGAAATCTGCATTCACAATAGTATGACTTTAATGTCAAGCAAGACTTAATGCAGACAAATTCAGTGCAGAGAAGCTTTTAAGAAGAAGAGAGAGAAAAGTTCACCATTGAGGCAAGAGCCAAGTTTCTCATATACCATAGTCTGCACAAAAGAAGATTTCTTGGCTCAACAAAGATCTGAGGCTATCAGAACAACTCCTACAAGAATCAGCTGAGAAACCCAAATGATGACATAATTTGAAGTAAGAAGGTGGAATACAGACATCTCAGCTGAACAAAAGAAGTTTGTGAGAAATACAAGTAAAAGTAGTGAAAAGGTAAAAAGGAATAATAAAAATTTTATCAATTGGTTCTACTAAAAGAAAAAAAATTGATTGAAAAGATGAACAAGAAAGCAGCTGGTATGGATAAAGAAGAGGTTTCTGAAGAACCTGAAAGTACTAAGGTTAAAGCTAAAATTGAAGAACCTAAGGAGAATATCAGGAAAAGATCAGGAAGGAGACTTAAGATGAAAGCTCCAAAGAGGTCTAAAAGGCAAAAGACTGATTCTGATCATGAAGAGGAGAATCATCTAAGAACCTTTCTAAAATAGTTCCTGAAAAGAAAAGATTGATTATAAGTTCTGGTCACTAGGCATCCTATCAATCAACTGGGAATCCAAGTTTTATGATTATGGTCAGATTGGCAGAAGTTTGATTTACTATAGAGTTTTTAGAGCTGATGGAAGTTCAAGGTGGATCAAGACCTTTTCTGAGATGATTAAATTTTTTGATAGGATGGATCTGGTTGAGATACATAGTCTAGTAATGAAAAGGTTTGAAACAACACCTCCAGAAGGAATTGATCTACTTCTTTGGGGTGATTTGAGGATTATGTTTGAGTCAAAGGAAGATGATGAACTCTGGAAGAATCAAGAAGAGTGGAAGCTTCAGAGCTGGATATTCTATGAAAACTGTGGAGTTCATGTCTTGAGACTAGAAGATGGTACTAAGATCAATATGCTAGCAGAGAGAAGATATCCTCTTACTAAAAACACACTTGAGAGGATGATGGATCTAAGATTGACAGCTGTATCTGATGATGATACTGTATTTGATTTGCTAAGGTTTATTGAGCAACAGATTGAAGATTTGGAGGCCTAGATTGAATGAGAAGGATCTTTAAGTGTTTATTTGCAAAACCACACTAAAAATGGTCATCATTCGCCAATGTTTTAACAAACATAAGAACTGGCTAGTCCATAAGCAAATAACTTGTGGTAAAGACTTCTCAAATCCGTTTTATGGTTGACAATTTTACCAAAAACTTATGTTTTCCTCAACTACCTCTTCACAGTGAAGAGTTGGCTAGTCCAGGATCAAACAGTTTCTGGTAAAGACTAATCAAATCTGTTGATAGCTGATAGTTTGCTAAAACATATGGTTATCAATGCACCATGTATACAATGTAGAATTGACTAGTCAAAAGCAAACGGCTTTTGGTAAAGACAAATCAAATCCATTGATAGTTGATAGTTTACTCAAAACTATAAGGTTATCAATTCACCTTGTTGTTTACAATGAAGAATTGGCTATCCCAGAGCAAACGGCTACTGGTAAAGGAATATCAAATCCGTTAATGGCTGGTAGTTTGCCAAAAACTACAAAGCCAACTTAGTTGGATTTGCTGTGTTGCTGATAAAGAAGGGAAGCTTAAAGAAAATCAAGGTTGTAGAGTTGATACTGATCAAGTTCATCAAAATGGAGATTTGAAGAATATAAGTGTTTGGATACATCCTCCTGGTCTACAAGATGTTTACACTAAAGAAACATGAAGTTAAAAAAGTTTAACAATCATGTTTAGGAGAATGTTATGGGAATTTATGCCATTCCCTATTAGTACCGTTAGTTATATTAGTTAGTACCGCTAGTTGTAATTTGTACTGACAGTACAAAATGTTAGTACTGATCAGATAGTTAGTACCGTTAGTATAAAATAGTTAGTACCGTTTATGAGATATGCATGAGATATCTTAGGAAAGGATATGCATGATCTTTGTACGCGTTTTGTAAAGCCCATTAGGGTTTCCTTAGTCTATAAAAGGAACCCTAGGCATAGTTAGTAGATATAGTTCTAAACAGATCAATAGAGATCGATTAGCAATCATAGTTTTGTAATCTGTAACCTAGGCAGATTCAAGTTATAATATAAAGTTCTTTTGTGATTCTTAATACTGTTCTTCTTAGCATTATTGATTAGTTTCCGCATAATCAATAGTGTTCAAATCAGTGTTTCATTATTGTTGCTTTAGAATTATCTAAAGGAACAAACCCTTTACAAGCTAAAGTGAAGATCCAATCAGTAAACGATCTAACAGTCAAGAAAGAAAAACATAATTTCTTGCTCACTAATTCATGTTTAAAGATTTGTTTATACATACCTTAAGTGATATTGTGTCGAAATTGTAATGTTTTTACGATAATAACATGGTAAAGTTTATTTTTATCGAGAATTTTTTTACATTTTGGGTGATCTTCAAACGTAAGGAGTCGAAAAAAAATAAATAACGATTTATACATTATTGTATTAACAATTTTTAAATAGAGAAACCTCTCAGAAAAAAAATACCTATCAACCTTACCCTAAAGTAATAATAAGTCAAATACACCTATGCCTTTACACCTTATTATAAACTATTAAGTCAACGTTCAGAAAATAAGCATCCAAACACCCCCTTAAACAGTATTTCAAGCTAATAAGACACAATCATCTCTTCAAATAAGGTACCTGAAATATCATAACACTCAAATCATATTAAAGTAGCACAAAATTTAAAACTTTATACATAACACAATATATATTTCATATTTAAAAGTGGTTAATTCAACAACTAAATACTAAAATCAAAATCTTACATAAAAAAACAAAAAGGGTTTGTTTGTTACCTTGAAAATTTGGTATCGTTTGTGTCACCAAAAACCTTAAATATTCGAGGATAAAAGAATGAAGAACGAATGGTTACCAAAACGAATTGAATGTTTATACTAACGCATACCAACATAGTTGACATCTTCAGGCAGAGAAGTAAACCGCTAAAACCAAAAAGATAATCAATATGGATTCTTGAGAAAGCTTTGTGTGTGAGGTATGGTGGTTATGATTTATCTACTCTGGAAGAAGAGTAGAAGTTATCTGTTGTAGAAGAAGATTCGAGAGAGACAAAAATATGTATATGAGCGATTGCGTTTTATTTATTCAGCTGGCTTCTTTTTCTTTTGCTGGGCTGTTTGGCTCTTTTTTTTGCTTAGCTAAATTGTTGCCGACATCATACAGAAATAAGACGGTCGTTTCATGCAAACTTTGATATATATATATATATATAATTAATTAAATTTAATATTATTATCAAATATAATATATAAATATAACTTCCCTCTCTCTTAAATCAAATCCACATTTAAAACCAATCCAAATCCTTTACCCGATTGCAAACCAAACGGTCCATTAAAAAAAACCGTTTGGTGCAATAATGGGGTTTAAAAAAGAGAGTGAAGCCCACTAATGTAAGAGAGACAAATCTTGCCATGCTTCCCTACTTTTGCCACTGACTCATTTTTTATCTTTTTTAATTTTTGTTTCCCATCTATAACTGGGTAATTACATAAAGTTACGGCTCACTCTTTTATATTTTATTATTTAATAATAACTAATACATTTTATAATATATTTTCTCTCTTATACCTCAAATTTAAATTCAAATTCAAATCCTAATCCTAAAACCATCTACAAACCAAATGGACCAAATTGCAAAACCAGTCCTTGTGATTCTGTAATATTGTAGGTGTAGTCTTTACTAGTTCGAAAGCAAGGAGCTTTGGTATACAACAAGTTTTTGAAACCCGCGCTTTGCTGCGGCGGGTTTATCTATCGTGTTTTTTTTATAGAGGTTGGTTTCTTGTTGGTGATAGCTTTTCGTTTAAGGTGATAGTACGTTAGGCCCATCTATGGGCAATCTCTTGTGGTTCTCTTAGTATCTCCGAGTCTCCGACTAAATAAATAAATCTCAATGGTCTAACTATTTTGTGGTAAGAGTATTGATTCTTGTATTTCTATGTATTAAAATTTTAAGTTTCATAAACATATTTTAAATAATAACTGATCATATGTATTGATATTATACAAAAGAAGGCCCAAGCCCATAATCACTTAAGAAAGACAACACTCACTCTACTACACTCGGCAAGTGTTCATTTCATTTTCTTGTTCAGTTCTTCACATGCAGGGAAATATCCATATGATAGATCCTGTAACAATAAGCAACAAAAGGGTATACTATTAGCTTATATAAAATTGAGGTAATTAAGCTAATTAAAAACAACAAAATATATCTATTCATATGACCTTAAACAAACGCTCACTACATTATACTACACATATGCATCACCGAAATAAACGTGCATTAGAGCAACATTAAACATACATATGTTCCATTTCATTCCAAATACATAACTATAACAGTGTCTAACAACTTTTCCTATTCTATTATTGATTCAAACGCACCACTTATATTATTCGAGGTAAAAAGAAAAAGAAACCAATCAATTCACATGGCAATGAGATACAACCCATTTACTTATAAATGGGTCAACTGAGGTTTTGTATCTTATTAATGAGTCAACTTAGTAACATAGACAAAAAATGGAACAGAGCATTTAAGATCCTGAGATATCCTAACTAACGCCTTTGAAACAACATCAACATCTTTGATATCCTATATCAAAGTCATCTAGACTGTACACAAACGCCGTAACCGCTTGCTGCTGAATCATGCAGGTCAGGATTATCTGCGCCAAACAACAACTCAGCGGTTGCTTTGATGAATGCAACCACACCTTCGATTCAACAACTCATCATCCACCAATTTGGTGATCCTACAAATACCACCATTCAAAATCATTTCATTGACTACACATACATAACCATTTGAGTAAACCTGAGCTTATAACGTGAAAAGGTCATTTATTTGCTAAGATATGGCACATACTTTGACAGTAAAACAACTTCGAGATGAATACACTCATACCTCAAGACAACAAATGAGTGACTCACCATAGATTCTTGAACACATTCTGTGAAGCTCTTATTTCTCTCGACTGAAGCAGAACCACATAATCCTTGCCTGAGATTTCAAAGGTGATGGGGTTCCATCTGTCACAAACGCCGGATAAGTACAAAGTTGCAATTTTTCCACATAAACAGGTTATTCTAGTGTCCTAATTACATGACTATTTCTTACAAAAAGTTGGAAAAAAAGTAAATGAAAGGGCGATAACTGAACAATTACAATAGCCCCACTCGCAACCTAAACGATACTGGTTATAAACAGTTAAACGTGTGAAGTTTTCCTCCTATGTAGTCAATTGTTCAGATTACTATAAATGAAATTGAACCAAAGACAGTGGAAAGTTTGATATTGGACTTCTTCCGTTAGTTGTATGGCATGAGATATACCGAGACCTTAAACCTACATTGTTACTCAATTATGCGTCTTCGAAACATGAAAGATCAGTTTTGTGGCTTAATCGTATAATCTTTACTTTTCTTTGAATACAAAGCTTTGTTGTGTATGGGTAAATCTGTAAGTGTTTGGGTCAAGCGAAGTCGACCTGCTTTAACCCAAACTAAACTGACCCATTTTAAGCTAAATTTACTTTGGCCTATTTTAGTCTTCCTACTCAACCTTACAGGACCTAGACACTTTTTGTTGCTACTGTATAAAGGTGTCCTGGTTCGGCGAGAATATATGTTGCAACTTGTTGCCCTACTACAAGGATTGAACTCCTCGACATCGAAGTAGGGGTTAAAATGGTAAAATCTGTAATATGTTGAATATGTTGATGACAAACCTGATTTATTTACCAATGCCAACATACAAAATTCATCAGCCTTAAAAATATTTACCCACTGATTTAGGTTTCTAGATGATATGGGAGCCACTCATTTATTTTCTAACAATCAATATACCACTCCTGGTATACTTTTTCTATGAATGTTGATGATGAAGATCAAATAATGTTAATGTTTTTTTATATAAAGAGGGATTTTAAAAGAAACAAATAATACTATAGTTTTTGTCACATAAACCGCGCCTTAAAAATCCATTAAAAATGAAGTATACTGAAAAGTCCCCTAAAAACTATATCTTTTAAGATGTTATAGTAAATCGAAAAATCATCACCCAAAACCAAACAGCTGCTTATATATAAGCATAAGCCCAAATCTGAAACGACCTCTTATTTACACGGTCTTAAACACACTATAGAAAGTAAACAAATACTACTTTAAAGTTGAGTAAAAAACTTCAAATGAAACATATAATTAGTGTGGGTACCTTTTAACACAGGCAGTACTGGCGCGAAGGTTGTATGCGACACCAAGCTAATCTAATACTCGCCACCCACTTTGCCATATTCTAATTGTTGCTCTAGTGATGTTCCTCAGACCATCTGATTTTTTAACAAACATGCTTTGTATTCCTTTTCAGAGTAGTGCAAGTTTTGTGGCGAATCGGCAAATCCCAGCTCCTCTATATTTATTATGTTTACTATGTCTGAAAGAAGTTCATGCAAGAAGACGATGGCCATCTTTAAATATTAGTTTGTTGCTCCTGAAAATTAAGCGAGCTTAACAACGGTAAGCACGCATATAAAAAAAATAAAAACAATCCTAGATTAATAGGTCAAAACAATTAGGAAACTAAAGAGCTATTTGTTTTGTTGTCACCTAGTCCAGTTTGGTTGGTCAAAGACAAAAAGCCGCATGATCTGGAATCCTATCTAATTCCATCTTTCTTGCGAAATCCACATTTCCAGCCCTATGGAAATCTGAAGGCAGGTAACTGTTGGAAACAATGTAAAAGTATCGGTCACTCCAATTGTAATAGTCTTAGCCCGTAGTTTGCTATATGATTAGTCTAGTAAGCTAGTCTGGCCCAAGGACCATGGAAAGCCCGTTAAGGCCCATGGCCGGCCATGTAGGTAGAATATATACCCCTCATGCCTGTTGGAGAGGTGAGTTGGTTGTTTCATTTTCTCATTTCACACACATAATAATATTAGCAGTCTTTCTCTCTCTAGAAACTTTCCAACCACATCGTCCCTCTAGTTCTTGCATAATTATCATTAAAAGTTAACTAGTATTCTTCAATTGGTATCAAAGAGCCATGGATTAATGTGTTTAGTTTTTTTGTGTTTGTTCTTTTGATTTGTTGGTTCAAAACTTACAAAGAGCAAAATCTTGATTTAAAATTTTCGGCTTAAAAACTTTAAGTTTCATTTTCTTGTTTCCTATAAGGGATAGTAACACTATTTGTATCAAGATTTTTTTGCAAAAACCATCATATATGTGTCTTTTTTAGTTTTTGAAAATTTGGGTTTCGTCTTAGTTACAACCAACTAGTCCTTGTCATGTTGGAACCGACTAGAAGATCGTAACGAGGTTAACCAAACTAGTTAACACGAACCATTGGAACCGAACGAGTTGACTTAGTTGAAACCAAACGAGTTAATCTCAGTTGGAACGAACGAGTTTCTTAAGTGGAACCAAACTAGTTTCTTCAGTAGAACCGAACTATTGATTTAGTAGGAACCGAAACGAGTAGATCCCTAGTTGGAAACCGAACTAGTGGAACCGAACCAGTGGAACCGATCTAAGTTGGTTTTTAGTTGTAACCAAACGAGTTTGATCTCAGTTGGAACCGAATGAGTTTTCTTAAGTTTGGACCGAACAGTTTCTTCTGTTAGAACCGAACAAGTATTGATTTAGTAAGAACCAAACGAGTTGATCTCATTGTAACGAACAATTTTTATGTGATGAACCGAACTAGTGAACCGAACCAGTGAACAAATAGTTTTTTGTTTGACAATCGAAACTAGATAACCTCGAACAATGGAAATCGAACTATATTTTAGTTTGTTAACCAAACTGAGAAAACCGAACCTATCAAAACCTATCAACTCAATTTCTAAATTTTAATACAGTTATTTCTTGACTTTTAAAAACCCGTGAAACATTACTAGTTTTCCCGGTTTTGTCGCGAGAATTGTAAAATCCCGTTGTAGTTTTCAAGATTATTTCAAGACTCAACAACTACATATTCAAACAAAACCAAAATTTCATTCTACCACCGATCTATCAATAAGTAAATCTTTTGATACCACGTTTTATCAAGACGACTCTTGCTGATAAATCAATTCTCCCGGTGTGAAAATAAACCATTGAAGCTTGAAAAACAATTGTATGATTTCATGGAAAAGCAGAATGGAACTTTATATTATGAATAGATCATATGGTAAAGATCCTGGATTCCGTTGAGAAAGGTCCACTCGTCTGGCCATCAATCACTATGGATGGTGTCACAAGACTTAAGGAATATACTGAGCTCACCCCTGCAGAAGCCATTCAAGCTGATTGTGACATTTAAATCAATTAATATCATTCTCCAAGGCCTTCCAACTAAATCTATGCTCTTTTGATCAACATCGGTAGCCAAGGATCTTGGGAGAAGAATAAACTCTCATGCAAGGAACGTCTATAACAAAGTCAAAACGTAGAGTGTAAGTAGTACGATGCCACTGGAGCAATATCAACTAAATACCAAGTTTCTGATACCCTTCTGATGAATGGAGCAAATTCGTTACTGATGTTAAGTTGGTCAAAGACTTGCATACTACCAATGTTGATCAGCTTCATGCTCACTTGGAACAACATGAACGACATGCAAATGAAGTTCGTTTGATGCATGAACGTAACTCCGATCCTCTTGCTTTAGTTGCATCTCACCAAATAACACAGTCACCTATTTAATTATCTTCGTAAAATAATATTTATAAAGGTTAAGACATGTATAAATATTATATAAATGATTTTAAAATGTTTCGCAAAAATTTATTTTAAAACGAACCGACACTTTTCATGTCAATCTGTCACACCCCCAAAATCGGACGGCAGCGGAATAGTAACATTGGGGTGTGACATTCTCCATCATCATCCATCCCTCAATTGGAATATCCTCCGTAAATTAACCAACAATCTGAATTTTCCCAACAAGACTCTGGTCTAATTATTCCAGTGTTCCAGAAAGGTGATGATCCCATTGATGCCATCAATCACATAATGTCGTTTTTGACTGCAGTTGTCACCTCCCGTTATCCCACTACTAATAATCAGCTGAGAAACTTATCTAACCCTAGGCAACAAGCTACTATCAATAATGGAAGAGTTACACTAAAACCAATTCAGGGAAGACAAACTTCTTTTGCTACAGGTACTTCAAGGACTTATACTCCAGGAGCAAGTGGAAGCAATTCTGGAAAACAGAGGACGGTTATTTGCTATAACTGTAAAGGGGAAGGCCACATGTCCAGACAGTGCACCAAACCAAAGAGAAAAAGGGATGATTCATGGTTTAAGGAGAAAGTGTTGCTGGTACAAGCTCAAGCACATGGTCAAATTCTAAATGAGGAGGAACTAGCTTTTTTGGCAGATCCAGATATTCCTAAAAGTCAAAGTACACAGACTGTCATTACTCACACTGCTGCTTATCAAGCTGATGATTTGGATGCATATGACTCTGATTGTGACAAACTCAACTCTGCCAAAGTTGCTCTCATGGCGAATTCATCAAGCTGTGCAGGTGATGCCCTCTTCTCAACAGTCGAATATTATGAATCATTGAGAGACTAAAATAACCAGTGATAGCAATATCATTCCTTATTCTCAGTATGTGATTGAATCGCAACAAGTATCTGTTCAGAATTCTAACTCCTCTGCATAACAAGATGATTTGATATTATCTGTGATTGAATAGCTTAAAACCCAAGTAGTTAATTGTACCAAGACCAATCTGGAAAATAAGAGTGTCAATGATACCTTAACTGCTCAGCTTGAAAGATATAAGGAACAAGTTAAAGTTTTGAAAGAAGGACAAAATGGTGACTTAAGGAGTAAGGATAACGTTTCAGACACATATGCA
>BQNB010106674.1:0-23339 GCA_026074375.1 Tanacetum coccineum | reverse complement strand
TTGTTGATTATGTTTATCAATTTATACTTATTTACGTGCTTAAGTATGGGACCTATCATTCAACTGGATCTAGGAATAAAAAATATAGAGCTAGCTAGATGCCGGGATAGCTCTCCATATCCGCAATTTATATATCTAGAATCATAGGATCACAAATAATGACCTATCCTTGCCATTGGTTTAATGAACAAGTTGGACTAGTGAGTGACTTGGGATCAACTAATGACATTGTGATTCCCTTGGTAAAGACTCGGATAGTGGACTACTAGTATATAAAGAGTCGTTAAGCAGTAAGTTAGTAAAGTCTCGTTGAGCTAGGATTCGATAAGATCACCATTATTGTTATCTTAAGATAGATTATAATCAACAAAAGATTGCTTTATGCGGATGCGTTTAATTATGACAGAATTAGCGTGTCTAGGGTTTAGGAAGAAGTACCGCCTAAATCTAGGAATGATATACCCCTCAAGATAAGTCAATCATCGCACTAATAAATAAACCAGTGTTTTTAGATTAATCATGGTTAATATAGTTTCCTTATAATAGGCTTGACCGCTCTACTATCTTCTGATTATCAGCTTGCATGTGTTATCGTGACTAAAGTAGATTTAAGTTACCACCAAAACCCGTGCCAGTCTCTCAGATTGAAAACCCTCCTTATCCGTTAGAATTAGGTTTAGCATAGGTTTAACTTAGAATTAACATAGAATAGAACTAACATAGACAACTAAAATACTGGTAGACTTAGGAATTAACGCTCTCGCTCTTAGTGATAGACACCCTACTTACCAACGAAGCTACAACTGATCGGGTATACTTCCTGTTGATGTTGTTTTTAGGTAAAGTCGGCAAAATATAAATATAAAACTTGATAATAAATATTACCTATGCACAACGACACATCAGTGAGATTTCGTCACATTATTATCTACTTGCATATTATATACACTTCGTTGTATATACTTGTCTAAGGATGGCCATATTACATATTGCACTAACATATTTTCTGTAGCTTCCTAAATCCATACATCGAGTACTTAGTGCCCTCATTAAGGGGGAGAATCTGTCAAGGGGGAGTAGTTGTGCTCCAAGTATTTTCCCTTCGACACTCTTTTTGTTTCAAAAAAAAAGAGGAGAAGGAAGTAAAACTCGAACTTTAAAATCTTATATTTTACACATTTACCTAAAAACGAGTTTATATTTTGTTCTCAATAAAAAGTAGGAGATTTTAATACAAATAATCGTGTAAAATGTTATTTCTATTTTACGATATCCTAAGTTTTACCTCATGCATGACATCACAAAATCGTTCTTAATCTAGAGGGTTGACTTTCAAATATATGAAAAGATTTTAGAAATATTTGGTTAGATTTCTTGTGTGCAAATCTTTCCAAATATGGCTGTCAGACAGACCTACGGATCCCTTCTAAAGGGATTCGTGTAACTAGCTGACTTTGCCTATAAATAGAAGTGACTTGAAATCATTTTGCATCATTCTTTTCGCACATTCTCTCTTGCATATGCTTTCAGTCCTTTCAGTCCTTGATAATTACTTAGTGTATATACATTCATCTTAGTGATTATTCACTAACAATTGTCATGCAAGTCAAGCAACACATCACATACAAGACATCGAAGCTTCAATATACTTGATGCTCATCTTCATACATACTTAGATAATTTATATCTTTGTATATTCAGTAGCATACACATTTCATTGTATCATACACCATAAACCTTTATAGAGTGAGAGATCATTGAGATCTAGATTGGCTCTACCTCGAACTAGAACTCTGTATTTAGCTTTGTATCAAAAAAAGTCTAAGCGACGTTAGGTTAGTGCTACCTCGAACTAGAACTCGTAATTTAGCTTAGTACCAGAAAAAATGTAAGCAACGTTGTAAGGGTTCTCCATCGGTGAAGGAGCTTGTTGCATAGTTCATTGGAACTCTCGAGTTGGGTACTCAGGAGTGGAGTAGGGTGAGAAAAGGAGTTCTTATGGCCGAACCACTATAAACACTCTTGCATCGGTTTAATCTTTCCATTCTTTATTTATTGTCTTGTCTTACTATTATTTATTATTACTTGTCTATATTTTCAGGATGTCACATATAAGTTTTGAAAATATAATTTAAATTGGTAAAACTATTCAACCTCATTCTAGTTTTCCACAACATTGATTCTCATTTATAATAGTTGGTTGTACAAAGTGCGGAACCGCCTTTGTAATCTGAAACAACAAAAGTGATACCAACAATAAAAAATTTAACAAGTATGACAATTACCTAAATAGTTTGTCAAGATTATTAACACATAAAAGGGTTGTTTCACAAAACATAGATTAAACGAAAACTATGATCTTGTACTTACAACATCGAAGAAATAAACGTAACCTCCTCTAGCCAGGTAAGCCAAATTTTGTATGAGCAATTGTTATCCCAAAAGCTTAATCCATTTTCACAACATAAGCTATACCAATAAGCAAAATAAGATAGAGCTCTCCAAGTTTATACCAAAATATATCCTGAAAGCATGCAGTGACATATTAATGAGTTGGTATACATTAATAACAAAAGACTCTCCAATTATAATGTCATAGTGATTCTTTTAGCATTAAAAACATGTAAGGCTAATAAAGATACAAAGGAAAATTGATATCAAAAGAAAATTTACACATATGAAACAAGTGGAGTATACACTATGTTTGACACATGTGAGTAGCCAACAATATACCCACACCAGTGACACTGTCACTTCCAGCTAGACCATGGGAGAATGCTTGAGGAGCGATCCCTTGAGAATATAGTTGGTTGATAACAGAAAAATTCTGTTGGCCAAATCTGAATACATCGTCAACTCCTCCATGGGGTTGTGCTACACATGTTGAATAAATAAATAAATAACATTCTTCCAAAATAAAATATAAAATTTAGAAAAGGTGGAGGCGTACTGAATTACTACTCAAAGAAAATGTTGGCTAAAACATGTGATGTTTCATTTATGTTTAATTGGATGGCATCAGAAACATAGTAACCTGATGCTTCAGTGCCACTACCATCATAGAGTTTGTAGTTACACTAAGCTTCTTGGTACTTGTACAAGGCCATCTCGTGTCTTTCGGAGGCCCAACGCAAAATTATGATCTAAAAATTTCAGATATCTAAAATTTAGATAATGGTTTTATGTATCCGAATATCCAAAAATTAGGTATCTAAATATTTTGAATTTTTGTAAAATTCTTATATGTGTTCCAAAGTGACAATTCATATATCTCTATTTTCGAATCAATTCCAATCAAAAATTTGAATATCCGAATATGGATATTTTTTTAACATCCCAAATTGTAGTCTTTTTTCATGTCAGTCTTGCATTTTTTTTATTCAATTCATATTATCAAGTATTTACGTGTTGTGTCATATACTTCAATAAATCTTAGAATATCAGAGATAAATAGTAAGCATAAAACTCGAGATATATATAGGCGCTTAGAATTTGGAAGCCTTAAAAAGTCAAAGGCATAAAGTGGTAGCTTTACCCTTGAGATATCTCTAGGTAGATGTCGTGGGGGCTCTTGAACAAAGCGTATCTGAACATGAAATCAAATAACTTGTTGACGAGACCGACTCGTCATACTAGTTTTGTTATAGAAATATATTAACGAAAAGTAAAATTAGTATACAAAAAGTCATTAACATTAGTTTGAAAGAAACCATAAAAAACAGTAATCATACATTGGTTCGAGAACAACGAGTACAGATCTGAAACTAACTCATAGGGCGTCATCGCTAGTGTTGATTTGTTCAAAAAAATCTTTTGATGAAGATCCCAAAAGAACTTTTGCATAGTAGAGCCTACAAACAAAACTAATTTTAATATTAGGTATTATACACCAATGGATGCATTGAGAAATAAATAATAAATAGTTAATGTAATAAGTTACATGGTGCGGTTCGAGATTAAGAGAGCCATACCAGACACAGAGGCGGACCTAGGTTGTGTCTAGCTAGTGCATGGGAACAACTTATTTTTTTGCTTTCGTAAGCAATGTTGGTTGTACAAAGCGTGGAACCACCTTTGTAATCTTAAACAACAAAAGTGATACCAACAATAAAAAATATAACAAGTTTTACAATTACCTAAATAGTTTGTCAAGAGTATTAACACATAAAAGGGTTGTTTCACAAAACATAGATTAGACGAAAACTTTGATCTTGTACTTACAACATTCAAAAAATACACGTAAGCTCCTCTAGCCACGTATGCCAAATTTCTTTATGAATCATTTTTGGTTCTTCCTTGCTTACATGTAGATTGATTAATTGGCAAGGTTTGACCATTTACATATATGCTCTCCAAGTTTATACCAAAGTTTATCCTGAAAGCATGTATGAGTTGGTATACGTTAATAACTAAAGACTCTCCAATTATAATGTCATAGTGATTCTTTTAGCATTAAAAACATGTAAGGCTAATAAAGATACAAAGGCAAAATGGTATCAAAAGAAAATTTACACATATGAAACAAGTGGAGTATACACTATGTTTGACACATGTGGGTAGCCAACAATATACCCACACCAGTGACACTGTCACTTCCAGCTAGACCATGGGAGAATGCTTGAGGAGCGATCCCTTGAGAATATGTCTGAATACGTCGTCAAGTCCTCCTTGGGGTTGTGCTATAGATGTAGAAAAATTCTGCCGGCCAAATCCGAATACACCGTCAAGTCCTCCATGGGGTTGTGCTACGGATGTGCTACACATGTTGAATAAATAAATAAATAACATTCTTCCAAAATAAAATATAAAATTTAGAAAAGGTGGAGGCGTACTGAATTTCTACTCAAAGAAAATGTTGGGTAAAACATGTGATGTTTCATTTATGTTTAAATGGATGGAATCAAAAACATAGTAACCTGATGCTTTAGTGCCACTACCATCATAGAGTTTGTAGTTGCACTAAGCTTCTTGGTACTTGTACAAGGCCGTCTCGTGTCTTTCGGAGGCCCAAAGCGAAATTATGATCTAAAAATTTTAGATATCTAATATTTCGATAATGGTTTTATGTATCCGAATATCCAAAAATTAGGTATCCGAATATTTTGAATTTTTGTAAAATTCTTATATGTGTTCCAAAGTGAAAATTCATATATATCAATTTTTGAATCAATTCTAATCAAAATTTCGAATATCCGAATATGGATAATTTTTAACACCCCAAATTGTAGTCTTTTTTCATTTTGGTCTTGCATTTTTTATTCAATTAATATTATCAATTATTTACGTGTTGTGTCATATACTTCAATAAATCTTAGAATATTAGAGATAAAATAGTAAGCATAAAACTCGAGATATATATATGCGCTGAGAATTTGGAAGCCTTAAAAAGTCAGAGGCATAAAGTGGTAGCTTTACCTTCGAGATATCTCTAGGTATATGTCGTCGGGGCTCTTGAACAAAGCGTATCTGAACATGAAATCAAATAACTTGTTGATGAGACCGACTCGTCATAGTAGTTCTGTTATAGAAATATATTAACGAAAAGTAAAATTAGTATACAAAAAGTCATTAACATTAGTTTGAAAGAAACCATAAAAAACAGTAATCATACATTGGTTCGAGAACAACGAGTATAGATCTGAAATTAACTCATAGGGCGTCATCGCTAGTGTTGATTTTTTCAAGAAAATCTTTTGATGAAGATCCCAAAATAACTTTTGCATAGAAGAGCCTATAAACAAAACCAATTTTAATATTAGGTATTATACACCAATGGATGCATTGAGAAATAAATAATAAATAGTTAATGTAATAAGTTACATGGTGCGGTTTGAGATTAAGAGAGCCATACCAGACACAGAGGTGGACCTATGTTGTGTCTAGCCGGTGCCTGGGAACAACTTATTTTTTTGCTTTCGTAAGCAATGTTGGTTGTACAAAGTGTGGAACCGCCTTTGTAATCTTATACAACAAAAGTGATACCAACATTAAAAAAATATAACAAGTTTTACAATTACCTAAATAGTTTGTCAAGAGTATTAACACATAAAAGGGTTGTTTCACAAAACATAGATTAGACGAAAACTTTGATCTTGTACTTACAACATTCAAAAAATACACGTAAGCTCCTCTAGCCACGTATGTCAAGTTTTTTTATGAATCATTTTTGGTTCTTCCTTGCTTACATGTAGATTGATTAATCGACAAGGTTTGACCATTTACATATATGCTCTCCAAGTTTATACCAAAGTTTATCTCGAAAGCATGTATGAGTTGGTATACGTTAATAACTAAAGACTCTCCAATTATAATGTCATAGTGATTCTTTTAGAAATTAAAAACATGTAAGGCTAATAAAGATACAAAGGCAAAATGGTATCAAAAGAAAATTTACACATATGAAACAAGTGGAGTATACACTATGTTCAACACATGTGGGTAGCCAACAATATACCGACACCACTGACACTGTCACTTCTAGCTAGACCATGGGAGAATGCTTGAGGAGCGATCCCTTAAGAATATAGTTAGTCGATAATAGAAATTTTCTACCAGCCAAATCCGAATACATCATAAAGTCCTCCATGGGGTTGTGCTACAGATGTGCTACACATGTTGAATAAATAAATAAATAACATTCTTCCAAAATAAAATATAAAATTTGGAAAAGGTGGAGGCATACTGAATTACTACTCAAAGAAAATGTTGGGTAAAACATGTGATGTTTCATTTATGTTTAAATGGATTGCATCGGAAACATAGTAACCTGATGCTTCAGTGCCACTACCATCATAGAGTTTGTAGTTGCACTAAGCTTCTTGGTACTTGTACAAGGCCGTCTCGTGTCTTTCGGAGGCCCAAAGCGAAATTATGATCTAAAAATTTCAGATATCTAAAATTTCGATAATGGTTTTATGTATCAGAATATCCATATTTTAAATTTTTGCAAAATTCTTATATGTGTTCCAAAGTGACAATTCATATATTTCAATTTTCAAATCAATTCCAATCAAAATTTTGAATATCCGAATATGGATATTTTTTAACACTCCAAATTGTAGTCCTTTTTTCATGTCAGTCTTGCATTTTTTTTATTCAATTCATATTATCAAGTATTTACGAGTTGTGTCATATACTTCTATAAATCTTAGAATATTAGAGATAAAATTGTAAGCATAAAACTCGAGATATATATAGGCGCTTAGAATTTGGAAGCCTTAAAAAGTCAGAGGCATAAAGTGGTAGCTTTACCCTCGAGATATCTCTAGGTACATGTCGTGGGGGCTCTTGAACAAAGCGTATCTGAACATGAGATCAAATAACTTGGTGATGAGACCGACTCGTCATAGTAGTTCTGTTATAGAAATATATTAACGAAAAGTAAAATTAGTATACAAAAAGTCATTAACATTAGTTTGAAAGAAACCATAAAAAACAGTAATCATACATTGGTTCGAGAACAACGAATACACGATCTGAAACTAACTCATAGGGCGTCACCGCTAGTGTTGATTTGTTCAAAAAAATCTTTTGATGAAGATCCCAAAAGAACATTTGCATAGTAGATCCTACAAACAAAACCAATTTTAGTATTAGGTATTATACACCAATGGATGCATTGAGAAATAAATAATAAATTGTTAATGTAATAAGTTACATGGTGCGGTTCAAGATTAAGAGAGCAATACCAGACACAGAGGCGGACCTAGGTCGTGTTTAGCCTGTGCTAGGAACAACTTATTTTTTTTGCTTTCGTAAGCGATGTTGGTTGTAAAAATTGTAGAACCGTCTTTGTAATCTTAAACAACAAAAGTGATACCAACAATAAAAAAATATAACAAGTTTTACAATTACCTAAATAGTTTGTCAATAGTATTAACACATAAAATGGTTGTTTCTAAAAACATAGATTAGACGAAAACTTTGATCTAGTACTTACGACATTCAAAAAATACACGTATGCTCCTCTAGCCACGTATGCCAAAAAAATTTATGAATCATTTTTGGTTCTTCCTTGCTTACATGTAGATTGGTTAATCGGCAAGGTTTGACCATTTACATATATGCTCTCCAAGTTTATACCAAAGTTTATCCTGAAAGCATGTATGAGTTGGTATACATTAATGATCCCGTCCAAACATACTATATATAATATAAGTATATAAGGATGTAAACAATTATAGTATAGTAAGTATTTTTCGTCGGATTTAAGAATTTTTTTTTAACCAAAGTTGTCTCAAAACCTCCCGGGTCGTTTGTCCTTGGCGAAACGTGAATTGAGAATCGGTTAGGTTCGTGATCGCGTGATTTGAATGGTTTAAAAGATTTTTGATTTGGTTTTCTAAATCCTAATAAATGTAAATGACAAGTAAATAAATGCATGAAAACAGGTAAGTAAGTAACGACAATTAAAAATGTAAGCACGAAAACGTAAACGGGAATTATTAAAACGCGACATTTAAGCATCTACATCAAATTTAACCCCTACGAACGCAAATATAATTTTTATAAATCCTAATTGACTAAAAATAAGTTTCAGAAAAAGAATTTTATTTTTTTGCTTTTTATTTTATTTATTATGAATTAAAAATGACTTTAATCTAGAAAATTAATTAAAATAGTAAACTAACTCTAAAAATTCTAGAAAAATTATGAAAAGTACTTAAGACAATGAGGAATCTATTAAAAATGCTAACTTGAAAATTTGCTTAATGAATAAGCAGAAAATAAGAGAATAAGCACGATAAGCTTTTATCCTAATATACCTATATCAAACAAATAATGCAACACATGTATGAAAAAGTCCCTAGGGCAAATGGTTAGTGCGTATGTGTTGTGAGACTTGTGTGTGCAAAGGGGGAGGTCATGGGTTCGACCCCCATGGCTTCCTTTTTGAAAATATTTTTATTTTTGTAAACTTTTTGCACAAGCTAAAAGAACTAATGAACATAAGCAAATTATATAACTACAACTTTTCATGAAACTAAAAAAAAGAAGCTCAGAATAGCTTTTAAATCAGATAGACTAAGCTTTTAAAGCATAAAAAGATAAATAGGCCTAAAACATTGACAATTTAGGACAAACAAGCAATGAAAAATCTAACAAGCTGAAAAACAAACTAAACCTAGACTCTAATAAGCAAACTAAATTCAACTTAAGCACATCTAATAAGCCTAAAGCTCAGAGAAGCAAATGAGCTTTATGGCAAAAACCTGCTAATCCAAACAGCCTACAACATCATTTTTGAGCTAAAAGTTAAGCTAGAAAACTAATAAGCTACGGTTTAAAACTTCAAAACAGAAAAAGCTAGTACTACAAGCTATTCTAAAAAGCAAAATATAAGCATTTTGAAACACAATTTAAACTTAATAATGACTAATGAAAAAGGGAGCTTAGGCTACAGGATGTTTTTTTCAAGTTTTTGACAAAAGACTAAAAGGCATTTGCAGCCTAAATTTAAGCTAGCAAAAATAAAGTTAATCTCAAAAACAAGCTTTAACAGTTTGAGCTTATAGCACAATGAATTTGTGCTATGAAAATCAGATTTTAAAACACACTTATTCTATCTAAATTTTAAGATCAAAAAGTGGTGTCTCACCATTGAAAAACCTGAAAACCTTAGTTTTAAAGCAAAACCAAAATTGGCATTTCCAGACTTTGACAATTGAACTATCAAATGCAATATGTAGCTTGAGCTCATTTTGATGCAAAAACCATACCACAAAAGGACTTTTTATGAAAAGCATAATTAAGCTAACAAAATCACTTTTACACTTAGATCTTTTGAAAATTTGCAGACAGCAACTAAAACTATCTAAAAACAGATTAAAACTTGATAATACTACTAATTAGACTAACTTGAAACTAATTGAAATTAATTTTAAAACCAAAATTAACCATAGCAGTCTTAACTCTTAGTTAAGACTGTTGAACCAAACACCCCTTATAAAATCAGAAAAGCCATTTTAAGCTATAAAAAGATGAAACAAGCTTGGACAAGTAAAAACAGATTAAGAATCAGGTAAATGAAAGTCAATTAAGCATTAATCATCAAAAATTAAGCACAAATAACAATCTAATAAGCCAACAGTACTAAGCTATTGAAAAGATGGAAAATGGAAAAGAGAGTGTGCACCTTAACCCCTTGCTCAAAACAGGGGTAATATAACCCTAATAAGCTCTAATATCCTACCCAGCTTATTAATAAGCAAACTAAAAACCCTATAAGCTCTTCCATTGCTAGCTTATCTTCCAAAAGCTTAAAATCCATTTCCATATAAGTCAAAGTATAATATACCAAACCAGATGACCAAAAAGCTTAATCAAGCTTATATGAACATTATATAAGTGTTTGAAACTGATAATAGCTTATTTAATTTCTTGGAAGTAAATTTAAAGCATAAAAGTGAATTTAAAGGTACACAACACGAATTGTAATGAAATTTAAATTTTATTAATCAGAATGAGTTACAATGCTTATAAAAGGGTAATACACTTTAATTGAAAGACAGTAAAAATAAGCTAATCTACCTATACTACTCCTACTCCTAGATGTCTTTAGCTGTGTGATTACCCTGCTATTTATTGGCAGTGAGGGAAGCTTCTAGGCCCTCCTAACTCTCATCATAGCCATTGATCCGTAACCAAATCCGTCTTTAAATCCATCTGAGCCCTTGGATTGTGCATACGTGTCTCAACCAATAGGGTGCTTCCGGATTGCCAGCGTGGTTAGGAACTTGTCAGACGTGTCATATATCTTCTAGAAGGTATGAAGTGTAGGTGAGGAACAGGGTATCCTCCGTACACACGCAGGGTTAATTGAAGAGATGATGAATTAGTAAATTTATACCCGCAGTAATTTTGACCACGTATTTGACTTAATGTTTAAAACTATATTTATATGGGCCCCGTGGGTTGACCTAGTCTTATATGAAAAAGGGTTTGGGCCAGGGTAAAAGGATTTAATGGACTTATGGTTATGAAGAGGGCTTATGACTTATAAGTGGGTTTTAAGCTTATAAGGCTTTTAAAGCATCAATCATTTCGTAACCCTGCCCAATACAAAAGGCCCGGTTGTCATGTAAGATGGTTCGCCTTCGGCTTCGTTTTTTCGCGCTCAATCTAATCCCGTGTCCGTTTTGTCTTTTCTTTTGTCCATTTCTTTAATATCCGTACCTGCACATACACAAACACAAAAACAAGCATATATTTGCAATTTTTATTATGTTTTTGGTCTTTTGGGTTCGTTTTTCAAGGTAAAAGGTATGTGTAATTACGCACATACCAAATTCCCCCATACTAAGGTATTGCCGTGTCCTCACGTAATATTATAAATAACAATTTTAGAAAACTAAGTTTCTTAATCCCCCCTGATTAATTACCTCGAAAATTAGCTAAGTATTCGTCACAAGGGATTAAAGAAACATTAGCTTTCAAAAGCCACGTTTTCCATTTTCAACATTTTTTCATTTTTTTTATGCTTTTTCATAACTTCCCATACTTCAACACTTCATAACATTGTGTTTTCATTATTCTTTGATAATACTTAGGATCATGGAACAAGCAAAATAAATTCATTGTCCCCAACTTTCACTTCTCCATACTAAGCTTAAAAACAAGATCATTGTCAAATACAAGTCATGATACTAACACTACTTATAAATACTAATTATGTATTACTTTTCCTCCCTTATTCCTAATTTTGTATCTCAAGATTTTATTTTTGTCATATACCCGAAGGCTCTTTAAGACTTATTTCGATATTTATTAAATCCGAAAATAAAGCGGGACGGTTAAAGATAAAAATTAGCTTCTACCCCTTTCCTTGAAAACCGATGAGGTCCACATCGAGGTGACCGAAATTTGGCTTTTATTAGGCTACTTATTTAATTAACTTGATTTACGTCATATACCCTAAGGCTCTTTAAGACATAAATCAAGTGAGATTTAATTTGCACCATATACCCTAAGGCTCTTTAAGGTACAAACAAATCATTTATTAAAATGATTCAATCATTCACACCATATACCCTAAGGCTCTTTAAGGTATGAACAATTTAATCACTTACGCCATATACCCTTAGGCTCTTTAAGGCATAAGTAATCTCATGATTAACTCTACTTACACCATACACCCGAAGGCTCTTTAAGGTGTAAGTAAAGCAATTATTCATATGATATATATATAGTATGCCAAATTCCGAATCCCGATGTGTACCTATTTTATTGGCATCGTCTTCCAAGTTAGTGGAAAGTCACTAAAGATTAAGTTAAACCGGACAACCTTATTTATTAAACATTATTAATATACAAGTGAGACAAACTAATGGGAGAAAAAGCCACAATTAATACTTATAAGCTCTAAAGAAAACCAACTATTCCACGCTTAATATCATGACTTATACTCGACTCTATCATTTCTCGTTCTTCGCAATTTAAAATCTCTAAGAAAGAGACTTGCGAATGCTTAGCCTAGCGAATTAAGATCGGCACTTTAACAAGTCACATAGACTGGCAACAATCTTAATTCTAATAAATCGAGTTCGGCATAATGGATAAGCCTACATAAGACTAGCAACAAACTCGATTTAAATATGTTAAGGAAAAAGCTAAGGTATAAAACCGGTTGGATCAAAATTTATTTCTTGTTCTCACCTTTATTTGTGTCACAACACTTATTTCATCACTTTATTCCAACATTTATCACTTTTTTTATGCACAATTTTTTTTAAATTTTGCTATTTTCTCATAAATCATATATTTTTGGTGGAAAAATGGGTTACGTGAGAACAACGAACGCAGGTATAATCAAATCGATAGATTCTCCCCCATACTAAAACTACACATTGCCCTCAATGTGAGACTGATACCCCCATACTAATTTCAATGCATAATCTTGATATAAAGGGTGCTCTACGCAAATCTAAAGCCGTTTATTAAGTATGCTAATAGATAAACGTTAGTCGATAAGATTTAGGATATCGGATTCCCAATATAAGCATGCTAAGGATTGAAGAGCGAGTGAACGATGGACAAAACACCGAGCACGAGAGTCTTCAAAATCCGGGCAATCCTAGACAAACATCATAAACCACAAAACACGAAACACGGGAAAGGAAGAGGCGAGCCTCCTCACATCACACTTATTCATAAATATTATACTAATACTACTACTCAGGATAAGCATGGGTTGCCACCCACGAAGCGCTTGTTTTTATGCGAGTCTCTAGCTTGACTCTCCCGATATCATAGTGATATTAGGGACGAAACACGTGGAAGAACAACCTTTCATTTGACTTTCAAATGCCACCGGCTCAAGAGAAGAAGAATGAAAAGCGGAGATACGAGGGTCAAATATGGTATCCTCACTCCCGAAGGAGAGAGGAAAAGGAGAAATCACCGGATAAGTGAAATAAGGAAGAAAAGTTCGGATAACATATGTGAAGGAAAGATAATGGCGATCCTCAAAGGATAAGCTTCCATATGTTAGAGAAAAAAGTATCTCATGAATCCCGGGGTTGAAAACTTTGTCCTCGATAATCAAATCATCAATTGGAGCATCGTCACAAATCTTCCTTCCCACATTCTCATTTAGATTCAAATCAAATACGATCATCCTTCTTTTCAAGAAGGCGGTTCATTGGTGAACCCCTCTAGAATAAAACAACGCTTAATGACCGAATCCATGTGAAGTAGAAGGTCAATGTCATCACTTGAGGCGAGACACTCATCCTCATTAGAATCGGAAAGAGGTGTGACTAGGAAAGTCGACTCATCAAGGTGGGAATCATAAGAATCCTTGCACTCGATGTCCTCTAACACCTCATCAAAAAGAGGATTTACGTCACTAGAGATAAATTCGTCGTCAAATTCGAAAAGAGGGTTCGAGTAAATTTTAACATTTTCTTCCGGAACATCCTCATCGGATAGTGACTCATCATTACTAGAAGTAAAATCATCATTTGAATCGAAGAGAGGGTTAGAGAAAGTCACAGATTTTTCCTCAAAAATACTAATACGAGAGAACTCATCACTCGAAGGTAAATTACAAGCAATAAAAAGATTGATATTCAATAATTCCTCACGAAGTAAATCGTCCTTCACCTCTTCTAAGCTGACGAGCTCAGAATCGGGAGGTGATGCCTCAACGTAATTGATGTCCTCAAAATAATCGTCATCACTCGAAGTACAATCATCGTTAGAATCAGAGAAAATCTCAAAGTGATCGTTTAAAACATCAAGAGGATGAGAATTATCACAAGATGGCACATCACACGTATCGTCGGAAACATCCTCAGACTCACTTGGGATTAGGATAAGGTCCTCAACACTAGACTTTGTTACTTCGTCTGATTTCATTTCCGGAATAGTGCTAAGATGCTCGTCCCCCTTGATTAGAGATTTATCTGGTTCCTCGATTGGTAAGACGGGTGTGATTGCTTTAGGAGATCTCTCTAGATATTCCCTATATTGAATAGTGTATTCTTCATCATCATTGTCAATAATAGGAAAATTCCAATATGGAGTAAAACTTTGAGCTGCCTTCTCCTCCTGCTCTTTCTAAACTGCCAGATTAGCCGCTTGCTCACGTTAAATATGCTTTTCTTCATGTTGTTTCAAAATTTCATTAATAGTTCGTGAATCATTAGAAAGTTGAAGTAGCAATTCCGGCAACCTCCATGGTTTAATTTGCTTTTCGTCCCAATCTTAAATTAATTTGAGAACTCTTTCCTTAGCCAACAATACTCTCATACTCATTTCTTCATGAGGAAAAATATCTCTATTAAAAAGGGTTCGATTATTTTTAATTAGCCTTGCCATATCTAGCAACATATCCTTATTCGATCTCCGAGGAAGTTAATGAGTGATGGAAAATTACGGGGTTTGATCAAAACTGGAATAGTTAGAATTATGCTCAAAGTGGTTTTGATTCATCAGTTGATATTGAAAACTTTCATGAGGACCCCCATAATTACAACAAAGAAAACTCGATGAATTATGTGAATAATAATTATCATCATAGTTTTGATTGTAACACCTTACCTTCAGCTTAAAAACGGGAATTATGGTGGACAATCATAACCATAATGAGAATTGTTCTCGCATAAACTTCGCACAAGATATGTCTCGAACTGGGGCGGTGGGGGTAGGTTGAAATTTTGGAGGATCATTAAAGAGTTTTGAATTAAGATCATTATAGATGAATTTTTCATTACTTTAAGCGCAAATGAAGCAAAATCTTCCACTAAGAACCGATCCACACCACTTGCAAAAACATCGGTTACAACTGATTCACCTCTTTATCTAATGATCTTACAATGAAAACAATGCCAATGTCCTAACCAAAGATGTTTGTGTTTTGTGAAGGTGGTAAGGAAAAATCGGTGTTTCATCATTTAAAATCAGGGTCGAGATTAATTGACAAATTCGGTCTCCAAAACGTCACATTTTGTACAACGTCGACAATTTTCACCGTTAAACGGACCTCCACACTATGAGCATCTTGAAAACCAAGATATTTTGGAGAATTATCGGATAAGAAGGATAAGAAGGATATGAAGATAAGAATTAAATGGATTTGAGGTTACGAAGATTATTTTTGAGTTTTATGTATTTTAAAACAAAGAGAAAATATTTTTGGATTTTTATAATTAAACAATAATTTGAAAAAAAATAATTACAAACAGAACATAACTTCACAGGAAGGTTCTCAAAACACTAATTTCGAAACGCAAACGCGATAATCGTACACACCTCCCCGGCAACGGCGTCAAAAATTGATCCTGTCCAAACATACTATATATAATATAAGTATATAAGGATGTAAACAATTATAGTATAGTAAGTATTTTCCGTCGAATTTAAGAAACGAACTTTTAACCAAAGTTGTCTCAAAAACCTCCCGGGTCGCTTGTCCTTGGCGAAGCGTGAATTGAGAATCGGTTAGGTTTGTGATCGCGTGATTTGAATGGTTTAAAAGATTTTTGATTTGGTTTTCTAAATCCTAATAAATGTAAATGACAAGTAAATAAATGCATGAAAACAGGTAAGTAAGTAACGACAATTAAAAATGTAAGCACGAAAACGTAAACGGGAATTAATAAAACGCGACATTTAAGCATCTACATCAAATTTAACCCCTACGAACGCAAATCTAATTTTTATAAATCCTAATTGACTAAAAAGAATTTTCAGAAAAAGAATTTTATATTTTTGCTTTTTATTTATTTATTATGAATTAAAAATGACTTTAATCTAGAAAATTAATTAAAAAATAGTAAACTAACTCTAAAAATTCTAGAAAAATTATGTGAAAATGACTTTAAGAGACAATAAGGAATCTATAAAAAAAATTCTAAGCTTGAAAATTTGCTTTAATTAATAAGCATAAAATAAGAAAATAAGCACAAAAAAACCCCTATTTTAACCTAAAAACCTATATCAATAAAATGATGCAATCAACATTTGTGTGAAAAAGACCCCAGGGCAGATGGTTAGTGTATGGTGTGTTGAGGTGTGTGTGTGCAAAGGGAGAGGTCACAGGTTCGAAACCTGTGACCATCTCTTTTTGTAAATCATTTTTATTTTTGTAAACTTTTTGCAAAAACTGAAAGAACTCATTAAAATAAGTAATTTTATAACTAGAGCTTTTATTGAAACAAAAAGAATAAGCTCGGAATAAGATTTTAAAAACTGACAGACTCTAACTTATAGCTTTTTGTGTAATAAACTAAAACTGTTTTGACATTAGGACTAAATAAGCAAATGAAAAATCTAATAAGCTGAAATCTACTATCTACCTAGACCTATTAAGCTGAAGAGACTAGAAATAAGCAGACCTTAAGCTAATAAACTCTTAAAAGCTGAAAACAAAAACTACCATAAACTAGCATTTTTAAAAGGAAAATTGCTCATCTTTGAGCTAAACATTAAACCCTAATAAGCACTTGAACTAAGAAACAAACTTAAAACAGATTAAGATTAGCTTTCATTGAGCTCATAAAAACAAATTTTAAGAAAAATGGTTAAGAAATAAGCTAGAAAAAAAAGAATTAAAAACTGACGAACTTAAACTATTTTTGGGTTTTTGAATTTTAAAGGTAAAATGGGCAAAAGAAGACCTAATTTTAATCTAGCTAATGAAGACCAAAAGTTAAAAATAAGCTAAAACAGATTAAGCTCAATGTCTAAAGAGCTTATTATCTAAAAATCAAACCTCAAAACTTACTAAAACTTATCAAAATCTGCTAATGAAAAATGACTTTTTTTTAAACTTTGAAAATGAACTTGAAATCTTGGACAGTATTTGATAGAATTAAATTGGCAAAAGCATACTTAATCAACCTATATTCTAGTGCATTATGGACTTCAAAACAAACTTAAAATCAATACTACAAGCTCTCAATCAAATTCTAACTCAAACAAGCTTAAAAACTCACATAACCTTCACAGATTCAAACCATGGTTTTTATGAACCTTAAAATTGAATTTTAACCTTTAAAAACATAAAACAACTAACTAATAGATTAAGTATAAGCTAGTTAAAACTGAGTTTTGAGCCAAAAACCATTTTTATCCTAAATTTACCCATTTTGAGTCTAATGCCAAATACCCTTTTAACTTTTGCATTTTTACTTTTAAGCTAAGAAAAGCTAAATTAAGCTTAGATTTATAAAAACAGATATAAAGTAAGGCTGATAAAGGACAGATAAGCAACTACCTCACAGAGATAATCACTTAATTGATAAGCTAGTCTAAAAAACTGATTTTACTAAAACTATGACAGAAACTATTTAAACTTAAGCTAAACTGATTTAAGCTATAAACTAAGCACTGTTGACTATATTTAGACAAGATAAGCAAAGATAAGCAAAACATGAGCAACAATAAGAAGATAAGCAGTCTGACAAGCTAAACATGAAAAAGAGCTTTTAAAAAAATGAAATAGAGAAATACCTTTGTCCCAGCTAAATAGGGATGTAAATTGCTATTAAGAGCTTAGAATTAAGCTCTAGCTTATCTATGATAAGCTGGTAGTGTCCATAAGCCCATCCAGATCCGGCTTATCATCCACAAATTAAGTTGAGGTAATTGGGGGAGGATCTAAGTAAAAATCTATACTCAGTTAAGCTTTTAAGGGCTTAACTGAGTGATAATAAGCGTGAGTAGTATTTAAGAGCTTATGATCACATTAAACAAAATTAAATTAAAGCAAAACTTGAATTAAATCACAAAAGTAAAGGAAACTGAGTTTTATTAAACATTAAAGTGATTACAAAGCAATAAAAGAGAAATTACATGAAAATTAAGAACTATAAGCTAAAATTAAGCTAAACAACTACTAAGCTTATCCTAAAACTACCCTACTCCTCGATGCTTTTCGTGTGTGTGTGGGAGCTCTTCCTTTTATAGCTGAGAGGTGAAGGTTCTAGGTCCTTAGAACGCTCCTCAATCCTCTAATCACCACCCTTGATCTATATCTTGGCCTCCAATCCACCTTGTGAGCCGTTAGATCAATTCCACGTAGTTGTATCCAATTAGGATGCTCAGGATCGCCAGGGTGTCATTCCCTTGTGTCAGAACTTGTCAGAGAGGCCACATATGTTTATCTAGAAGGATTCGTGTGGGAAGTGGAGTGGTTTTACCCTTCTCTATGGTGAAAAGGAGAAGAGAGGGAAAAAGGTGTAAAAGATGTAAAGTGAATCCCTTTTAACTGTGTGTTTGACTCTTTTGTTTGTAAAAGTTTGACCGGGTATTTATAATATGATCTTTGGGCCAAATTGGTTATAAAAGAAAATGGATTGGGCTTTTAATAATTTAGGACTTTTTGGTTTAGTATAAAAGGTTGTGGGCTGACCCGGTCCATTAAGTGGGCCCGGGTTGGTCCGTAGAGTATGGGTATGCCTTCGGCCTCGATTTTTCGTCCTCTTTCCATTTCCGCGCTCGTGTTTGTCCGTTTTTGCTTCAATTTTGTCCTTTTTGATAAATATCCGTACCTGCAAGACACAAATCACAAAACAAACGTATACAATGTATTTTTATCATGTTTTTGGTCATTTTTGGTCTTTTTAGCTTGTTTAATAAGGTAAAAGGTATGTGTAAAATAGCACATGCCACCAACCTTATAGCTTATTTCACAAAAGAAGTGCGCTTTTTTCATATGTGACACAAGACGGTTGTTTTTCGATTTTTTTTGGTATTTTTGATTACTTGATATATATTCACAAAAATTTGAGAGAATAAAAATATTTTTGTATTTTTTTATAGAAATTATTCACAAACGGGAATTATAACTTCACGGGGAAGGGTCTTCAAATACTAATCTTCAAACGGAAACACGAAAATCGCTACACACCTCCCCGACAGCGGCGCCAAAAATTTGATTTGGTCCAAACTACACACACAAACAAGTATGTGTAATTAAGAGGCAAATACAATTATAGTAATAGTATAGTAGTATTTTCCGTCGGGTCAAGAAAGTACTTCTAACCAAAGTATATTCTAAAACCTCCCGGGTCGTTTTCCCTCGACGAAGTGTGAATAGACAATCGGTTTAGTTTGTGATTGCGCAAGTGAATAATTCAAAGATTTGATTTGTTTTCTTAATTCTACGCATAAAAACACGTAAAGCATGCAAAGAAAGTAAACAACTAAGCAATTAAGCAATTAAACATAAAAACGTTAACGGGTATTAAAGAAAACGAGACAATCAAGCAAGTATATCAAAATAAAGCCCTACAAACGTAAATTTAATTCCTAAACCTCCTAAATAATAAAAGAAAATTTTTGGAAAAAGAAATTTATTTTTTTGATTATTATTTAATTTTTTATGATTTTTTAAAGTTTTAAAACAAAATAAATGCACGAAAAATATTAAACTATGAATTAAAATTTTAAGAAAAATACTAAAAATAGCTGAGGAAGTAAAGTATGCAGGAAAAATAAAAACTCAAAATAAGCTCTAATGAATAAGCCAGGAAAAGCATATAAGCACTCGAAGTGCTTATATGAAAATTAGGCAAAAAATGTGATAAATGAATTGTTTGTGCACCTTAGGACGTAAAAGTCCCAAGGGCGCGGTGGTTGTGGTGTGTTGTGTTAAAAAGAGGGTTGAATGAGGTTGAGGTCAGGGGTTCGAGCCTTGCTCACCCCTGACTTCCCGAATTCCCTTTTTTTTATTTTTTTGCAAAACTTTTTAAACAAACTTGTAAAACAGCTTAATATGAACAACTTTTCTAAAAACAACTTTTTGTGAAACTAAAAATTAAGCTAGAAAATAAGCTCTTAAAAGTGACAGATATGACTTAATACTTTTTAGCTTTTGTACTAAAATTTAAGAAACTAATAAGCTAGAATAAGCTCAGACCTCAACCAAATAAGCTACAACTACCCTTTAACTAATCTAATAAGCAAGTGAAAGCAATAATTAAGTGAAAACAACAAGCCATAAGCTGAGAAACTCAATTAAGCACTTTGGTATAAAACTGTTAACCAAACAGTCCAATAAGGCACTTTTGAGCTTAATTTTAAGCAAGAAGATGGAACCTTATGTCTAAATGACTTATACCACCTTAAAGCTTATCCTATAAGCTGTCTAAATCAACAATTGAAAAGTATTTTGAAAATCAATTAAGTAATGAAAAGGCTAATTGAAAAGGCTACTTATGCAGTTTACTTTATTTTTGGTTTTTGCAAAATTTATGAAAAGACAGAGTCTAAAATGTAGACTTAAAAACAGATGACTAAATAAGCTTTTAAAACAAAAATAAGTCTTAACCTATCTAGATTGACCTATGAACTAGTTGTGCACTAAGTTTTAAAAGCTAACTCTAATTCTAACTAGCTTAATTTTTGGCTTAAAGTTGGCCTTAAGGCTGTTTATGTCTACTGATGCGCTTGGCCAAAGATTTAACCAAAACTCAATACCAATGATTGCAGACTTAAGGCTTAGTTTCTACTTCTTTTAAAGACCAAAACAAGAACAATTTGAGCAACAAAAAAAACAGCTATCAAAGATTTTAGCACCAATTGCTTATTAATCTTAGCTTAAGAACTCAGATTTAAATATCATTTACAAAAACCTTTTAAAACTTGATTTGGCTTAACAAAACTTTAAATCTTTGTCTTATAAACTTAACATTGAGATTTAAAATCAACCTATTTTAAGAACCAAATGGCCTTTGACAGCACTAACTTGAGTTAGTGCTAAGTTAGTGCTGTCTTGAACCAAACACCCATTTAAATTGCTTAAATCCATATTCAGCTTATAAAACTAAGAGTTAAGGCTCAAAATAGCAATACCAGATAGTAGACAGCTTATCAAAAACCTATTAAGCATATTTTCTAAATCAAATAAGCAGAAACAATAAGCTTTTAACTAATGCTACTATTTTTGGATTTTTCAATTGTTTTATAACAAAAACTTTCAAACTAAGATTTATTCTAACAAGTGAACTAAATAATCATCAAACAACAATAATGAGCAGTATTAAGCTATTCTAAGCAACAATAAGCAAATTTTAAGCAGAAATAAGCTAAAGTGCAATTTTAAGCTGTAAAATGTAAAATGAGGACTTACATAAGCCTTTGCACAAACAAGGCTACAAATGCTCAATATAGCTACTCTACAAAGCTCTAACTTATCAGAGATAAGCTAGTAAGGTCTTGGAAGCCCTTCCAAATCTGGCTTCCCTTCCAATATAAGCTGTGGTACATTTGGGAGTGGATTTTGAGTAATAATAAGCTCAGTTAAGCTTTGAAAGCTTAACTGAGTTCATAGCTAGCTTATTAGTTTCAGTGAAAGATTATTGAGCTTATTTGAGTATAAGAGAGCTTATTCAAACCATTATGCATTAAAGTAAAATCCTGAATTGCAAATTAAACAATATGAAAACTACACTTTTATTAATGATTTAAACTGAATACAAGCTTATGAAAAGAAAGTTACACTAATTTGAAATACAATAAGCTAAAAATAATTAATAAGCTAAACTAATTCTCCACTACTCTCTTATATTTTTCGTGTGTATGAGAGGCATCCTTTATTTATAGCCGAGAGATGAAGCTTCTAGGCTCTTGGACGCTCCTCACTCCTCTAATCTTGGCCATTCAATCATAACCGCCTCTAATCTTCAATCTCATCTGTCACGCATGATTAGCCAATGATTGGCATTGGGATTGCCAGCGTGGCTCCCAAAGGCGTCATTGCGTGGGTCATCGTTCTTCTAGAAGGGTTAACTATCATTTAAAGATGGTAAATGGGTGCAGGGTAAAAGGGGAGGAAGGGGACGATGAACAGTGATTTCACCCGCCCTTTTTATCTCTTAATTTGATCAAATTTGACTTTGGGAAGTTGGGCTTGGTCGGGTTTATGGGTTTCTTTTAAAATATTGTGCTGGGCTGTTATGTTAATAAAACTTAACGAATGTTAAGTTTAACTAACATCCGGGGCTTTCCTTTTTTAGTTTAGGAGGACTAATCTGTATGAAAGTTGTTTAGGACAAATAGTGAAATGAATTTGGATTAATGGTTTAACATTTAAGGACCTTTTGGTAATTTCATGGGTTTAAACTTTGTCTTCACATGAGTTGACCAAGGTTGACCATGGTTGACTTTTGCTTGATAAACACCCGGCTCTTGTTTACTCTTTCCGTCTCGTGTTCGTTTTTGTCCGGTTTTTGGCTCTTTTCATGTGATTCTTGTAATATCCGTACCTACACATCATAAAAGACAAAATATACAATATACAAGCATAATATATTCATTTTTCATCTTTTAAGGGTTATTTTGATATAAAAACGGATAAGTGTTTTCACACTTTTCAAGAACCATCAAAGGATTTTCCATCAAATGATTTTATGGCGACTTGACAAAGGTTAATGCTAAGTTTTGACCTAAGTTAGGTAGTCTTCTGCAAAACTTTCATTGTGTTCAAATGATTTCATCACACTTCGACTGTTTTTTCAATGTTTTTGTGCCATAGACTTCTACGGTACTTAATTGTATTAAGAGGTCGACCCTATGTTTGCAAGTGAGCCTAATGAAGCATCCGGGCATAGGTTATGCTGAACACGAATTATACTATATAGTCAGCAGATAGTAACTGTTCTGACTCACTCTTTACCATTCTAGTAGTAGCAATCCTATTAGTGTGTTAGTCTACGGACATCTGGTCTAGAGAACAGCAAGCATACGAGAATCTGATACTTTAGTATTGGAGGACTTAAAGGCTTTGAACTGGAAAACCTATCAAGGAGGTCCTTATAATGAATCTACCTGATCACAGGTGCAGTACTCGTACTGTAATCATCGATCCTCACAGAATCGGAGGTTATTGCAAC
>BQNB010106673.1:0-14099 GCA_026074375.1 Tanacetum coccineum | reverse complement strand
GGGGTTCGAGCCTTGCTCACCCCCGACTTCCATCTTCCCTTTTTTTTGCAAAAACTTTAAAAAGCAAATTTGTTAAACAGATTATAATAAGCTTCTTTTGTAAAAACAACTTTTTTCAAAATCAAGAATAAGCTGAAAAACAGCTTATAGAAAACACGAAAATGTCCTAAAAGAATTTTGGGCTTTTTCACTAAATGACTTAAGCTAGAAAAAACTAAATAAGCTTAAACTTAAACTATAAAAGCTACCACTAACCTATTAAGCAAAACTAATCAGGAATTAAGCAAAAACAAAAGCCATAAGCTGAAAAACTTAATAAGCATTCATGGGGAACCACAGATTTCAAAACAGACAAAGTGCTGACTTTGAGCTTAGTTTTAAGCTCAAAGACAGAACCTTATGAAGATAAGCTTTATTCCTACTTAAAGCTTGGCCTAAAGGATACTTAAAACTGCAGAGAAAAGTCATTTTGAAATACAAATAAGCAAAGAAAAAATACAATGAAAAAGCTAATTTCTACTGATTTTAATTTTTGGATTTTTTTATGAAAAGCTAAAATAAGCTACAACTAACCTTATTAAGCTAAATTCCAATTTAATCTAACCTAGTAAACTAGAAAAAACAAAAATTAAGCAAAATCTTAAAGCAATAAGCTATAAATCTCTAAATAGCACTCAATGAAAACTGTTTAGCCAAACAGGCCTTAAGGGCACTTTTGAGCTTATTTTTAGATAAGCTAACGGATCCTTAAGGGATTCTAGCTTATACTACTTTAATCCTTGACTAATAAGCTACACAAAAGCACTTTTAAAAAGTATTTTGAAAATCAAATGCTTAATCAAAAGCTAGTTGAAAAAGGCTTAAGTACTCAGTACATGCTGAGTTTACTACTTGATTTTTGAAAAGAAAAATTGCTGAATTTAAGCTTAAAAACAGATAGCTTAATGAACTTTTAAAAGCAAAATAAGCTAAAGTAGATTGATAATGACTTAAAAACTACTGGTAAACAAAATTTGAAAAGCTAAAAACTAATTTTACCTACTGATTTTTAAGCTAGAAAATTGGCTATTTGGCTTTTTATGACTGCTGATGCAGTTGACACTTATAGTGATCAAAGCTCAAAACCATCAAGTGCAGACTTAACTACTTACTTCTAGACTAGTTAAACAACAAATCAACATTAATACTACTAAAGTTTATCAGCTAGAATCAATAAATCCTAATGAGCCTTAGGATCTGTTACTTATGGCCACAGATCCTTACTAACAACTAATTAACTCTTGAAAACTAAATTAAACCAACTAAATTCTTAAATCCTGAACTTATAAACCTAGAAATTGGATTTATATTCAAGTTAAAGGACTAAAAAGCTTATAGCAGTACTAACTCTCAGTTAGTACTGCTAAGCCAAACACCCCTTTAAAGTGTAAAAAATCCATTCTCAGCTTATAAATTTGAAATTTAAAGAACAATTCCTTAATATCAGATAACATTCAACTTATATAAGATCTAATAAGCAATTTTAAACAAACAAATAAGCTAGAATATTAAGCTAATCACTATTCTAATATTTTTGGTTTTTTAACTGTTTTATAGAAAATAAGAGCAAACTAAGATTCTAAATTAATAAGTAAACAAATTAAGCTTCTAACAACTATATTAAGCATTAATAAGCTAATCTAAACAGGAATAAGCAAGCAATAAGCAATGATAAGCTGAAATTTAAAATTAAGCTATAAAAAGAAATTAAGAACTTACAATTGCCTTTGCTCTAAACAAGGCTTATCAAAATGCTCTTATGAGCTATCAACAAGCTCCAGCTTATCCTAGGATAAACTGGTGTGGTCTTGGAAGCCCTTCCATTACTGGCTTCCCTTCCAAAAATAAGCTGAGGTATTTGAATAAGAAAAGTTCATTTAAGCTTTAAGAGCTTAAATGAGAGTGAAACTAGCTTATTAATTTATATGATTACAAATTGAGCTTATTAGATTAGAAAGAGAGCTTTAAATCAATCCATCATTCTATTAAGTAAAAACTGAATTTAAGCATGAGGTAAATAAAACTGACTTATATTGATTAAGATGAAAGGTTACAAAGCTTTTTAATTGAAATTACAATAGAAAAAGTTACAATAAGCTGAAAATGACTTAATAAGCTAATTAAACTAAAGCTACACTAAAAATCACTCCTAAATATTGATAAAAAAAGAAGATAAATGTGAGTGAGGAGAGAGCTCTATTTATAGGATTGAGAAGAAGCTTCCAGGTCTCAAATGCTCCTCTTGATCTTTTAATCTCATGCGTCCATTTCTTACAATAAATGGATCCTCATTTTAGGCTGTTTGATTAATAATTAAGCACAAGGATTGCTAGCGTGGCATTCCGTGTGTCAGAAGCTTTGTGCTTCTTTTACAAAGGATTTAGTGTAAATTTCCCATCATTTGGTGTGTTTGTTGTAAGCCCGCGTGTCATTCCCCTTGACATCTTGACCAATGAGAGCTCTCTTGTGACGTTTCCTTTTGCTGACATGTAGCATAGCACTCGAATCTTTGTTCCACGTAGTCAATTTGGATTTACCCTTTGTTTTTTGAAGCAGGGTAAAACGGGAGAGATGATGAATAGTAAAAACGGGTTTTCCCGCCTTTTCTTTTCTTTTTTATAACGTTGTTTGACTCGGGGTGAAGGTGTTTGACTTGGGCCCGGGTAAAAAGAGTTGGGCCACAGGTTTATGGACTCGGGCTTGGGATAAAAGGGTTTTGTTATAAAAGACTAACGACCGTTAGTCCTTTATCAATAAAAGGCTAACGGTGTTAGGGTTTTTTGGGACTTTTTGTGAATATGAGTTAACAATAAGGGTATTTTGAAGGATTTCGTCATTTTGTGGTTGACCAATATTGACCCTGAGTTGACTTTTATTGACCTTTTTGCTAGAAAACTTCTGGCTCTTGTGCATTCTTTCCGTTCTCGTGTCCTTGTTTGTCCGGTTTTGACCGTTTTCTTGTGATTTTTGCATATCCGTACCTACACATTCACAAACAACAAAATACACAAATACAAGCATATATTTGCACATTTTGATCATTTAAGGGCCATTTTGGATATAATAAGGATATGTGATTTCTCACATATCAGGGCCTAAGATCACACCTCATTCAAAAGGGCACTTGCTAGTATGACTAGAGTTCCTGTTCTGGTTTTATTACTAAGGGTCGCCTAATGGGCATAGGTCAAACAAATACAAAGATTGGTCATCCGCAGTTAATCGTGCACGCTAGGATTCAGACGGACATTGAATACCTAGTACACACTCAACCTCATATCAATACTCAGAAGGGAATTCAAGGCTACACATGCAATCCATTAAAAATTGCAAGTAAGACAATAAGATCATAAAATAATAACCGAAAGGATAATAAATAAATCAAATGCCGACGAACAAATAATAAAGCACTATAATAACATAACATCAACAAATTAAATTGATATATCCGATAAATCAAAATAATTAAATTAAATTAACCATAAAAAGTTAAAGTATAATTACAAATCATGCTAGATTAGTGCTCTCAATCCCCTAGTTGAACGCCGTGACAAACCCCTAAAGGTTGCCCTATACTCGAACTGTTCATCCTATTTTTCTTCCCTTTTCGCTTCGTCGACCCACTAGGCACGAATAAGAATGAATCCTAGAATCCGTTCCATGCGATTATATATATACTAATGTAGAAGTTTGAGACTTTAGCAAGAATGGCCCTCCATCGTTCTTGTCGAAATATATTAAGTCCTTGAAACTTCATATTATTTATACACATTCAGTTCTTGTAGTTGCAACAAACTACGGCGTAGTTATAACGATCCAACTACGCCGTAGTTTTTCCTACGTGTGTTTCCATCTTTTACAATATTGAGCTACGACGTAGTTATATCGATCCAACTACGCTGTAGTTGTGACGTCAACATAATCCATTTATCAAACAATGATTAACTACGGCATAGTTAAGGGGTACAACTACGCCGTAGTTTCTTCTTTACAACAATTTTCTTCTTAATGACATTTTTTTGCCTCATTTCCGTTTTGATGCCTTAATTGCATGAACCTAAAATATAAACGAATTAAATACCAGATTCTTATATAAACAATATAAAACAAGGCAATAAATGCAAGAATTTGATATATAAAAGTATTAAACATTTGATGTTATCAAATATCACCCCACTTGACTTCTATTTGCCCTCAAGTAGATCTTTTAAATAATTCTCAAAAATATATCTCCTAAGTAGAAACTAGAAAATATGAATTTAAAAATTACCTAAGCTAGAAAATGCTTAACCGAGCACCTCATGTAACTAAAAACGAAGCACACTCATACTCTTACGAATCTATATGTTTCAATTTTTGTGATCACTCAACTGCTCAGTCATGACGAGTGTTCTATCATAAACTTGGCAATGATACTAATCTCCACCACTAGAGTCTAGATGCAGCTGTTCAAAAAGGAAAATTAGTTGACACAACATAAAGGCTAACGGGGTGAGTCATTCTTGTAATCTTTACCAATACCAATACTCTAGAAAAAGCGACAAAACCATAAATGCTCGTTTAAATCCATGAATGAGACACTTGTGATTACTCAAATCCTTAGCTCGAGTAAGCTAAAGGTTAGGATTAAGAATGATTAAAGGTAGGATAAAGACATGGGAAACATTTAAAGTTGGCGTAAAATGAAAAATAACAAGCAAATAGTTTCCTAAGTCCAGAATCTCCCCGTCACTAGTCGCATTCAAATCCCATAAGGCAAAAACCAAAGGTCAAGAGTCAAGGGGTCTTCAAACCATACGAGTTAATGCGTATAATGTGTAATATAATGCATTATAATTTCTATAAACTAGGCAAGTAAGACGCATTAACTTGGCCTTCGTCAACAATGAACACAAAAATATGTGTTATTTTTTAAATTTTTTAGGTAAAATCAGCACATAATCTAACCAAACACTCTCAAACATCACACATTTCTATATCCCTCCCCCCAATTGAGATGTACAATGCCCTCATTGTACAAATATAGACTTAAATAGAAAGGAGAGATAGAAATGGAACGTGTTTATAAGTGTTACCCGTTCTAAGACATCATAATGGATATATTAAGACATCGCCAACTGCACAAGGCGGGAATACTACCACGATACTAAAACGACATACTAAAGCTTATTTATATTTACGATCAGCTATGACCAAACTAATAAACACTTGCTTGCATGCTTTTTTTCACTTTTTCATATTTCTTTTGATGCAAGACAAGGATACAATTGAAATTAATTACAAACACTTATATACAAGAGCATCCCTCTACTTGAGATCAACTATCTCTAAACCTGACTTTTCTTTAAATCCCCTCTATCATAACCCGCAACATTTACCAGTGGAACTAAAGTTAACTAGCAACTTCCCGACTATGGACTTTAAGAAACTACAGGTAGGCTAGGCGATTGGTGTAACGAAACAAACATATAATGGGTTTATCAAAACAAAAGGAAAGGCTCAGCAGGTTGTACTAGGGGTATCTTGCACTAAAGATGAGTGCAAAAAAGGGTTCTACAGGGGGATTGACTAATCAGTGTGAAAAGTCAATATACACAAACATAACATAAATGGCTATTTGGGGTTAATCATAAAATTTGCCTTTTATCCAAGCTACATCGATTACACTAAGTTATCTCAGTGCAATGCTCATTATGGTGGTCTCGACAAGATATACCAATCCAAGTTCTAAAGTCTACTACAACCACCGACATACTTAGGCATATAATTTAAATATAGGAAGGGTTAGAAATGAAACAGAAAACTCCCTTGAGATTTGCTTGGTATGATCAATGTGTAGCATGTTCTGAAATATGCTCTGAGTATGCTTCCTCGAGCAACATCCTTAACCACAAACACCTTCATCATCTTTGGTATAGCATCCAAATAGTTCGGATTGACATGTTTTCCTACAACCAATTATCAACCAACCACCACTCTACGTGCATCAACCTATATAGCTGCAAGGAAAACTAACACCAAAGCATTATTCTGGATAAAAGAAATCATAGCACAAAATGTACAAACTATAAATACAAGAAATGAAATAAATCCTAAATCACTTTCGTAGGAATCATATTTGCATTTAGCGTATGCAACAAGCCTTTTAAACCACTCGGTGGCCTGAGTGGACGAGTAAAGTCTTGTGAGGGTTTCCAGAGAACATACCCACAAAGTTCGTTTACTAAATGTACAAGGTTTTATGAATTTCAAAAGAAAATTTATGATAAAATTTCTACAGGAATGGAACTACGGCTGATGTGTTGTCGTGTAGGGTCAATTTATTGATTACCAAGTTTTAAATTTATATTTAGCCGACTTAAAACAACACTTTAACGGGCAGTGTACCCGATCGGGTGGAGTTTCGTGGTAAGTAGGGTGTTGAACACTAAGAGCGAGATCATTAACATTGTATTCTATCAGTATTTTAATTACTCTAATTAAGTTAATTCTAATTACTTGTTAAACCTATGTTATATACATTTCTAATGATAATGGGGGGTTTTCAGCCTGAGAGACTGGCATAAGTTTTATGGTGACAATAATCAATTCTAAACACAATAAACATGCAAAAAAACAATAAGAAGATAAAAGAGCGGTACAAGCCAAATGATAGAAAACCGTATTAGCCATATCAAATCCGGTTAAACGCTGGTTTGTTTATTTAGTGCAATGATTTCTTATCTTGAAGCGGCATATCATTCTTAAGACTTAGGCGGGACATCATCCTAAGACCTAGACACGTTGAATCCTGTGACAATTAACGCATCCGTATAAAGCATCCTTTTAGTTTAATTATAATCTATCTAGGGTTTAAAGCAATGGTGATCTTGTCAAACCCTAGTCAATCGAGACTTTACCCACTTACTGTTTGACGGTATTTTATATACTGGTAGTTTACTGTTTAAATCTTTATCAATGAATTAAGAACATACTTGTTGAAACATTACGGGTCACCTGCCGGTCCAACTAAGCTCATAATTTAAAGACAGATATAGAACATTATTTGTGATCCTATTGATTTAGTAATATAAAACACGATATGGAGAGCTATCCTAGTATCTAGTTCACTTGTTAGGCGTAACTAGACCCAGTTGAACGATAGGTCGCATATTCAAACACGTAGACAAGTATCATGTGATAAACATAATTAAACTTTCAACGATAAATTAAGAAATCGATTTTAAAACAAACCAAATATTAAACCTTCATTAAGATGGCTAATACCCTAGGATATTAGCCCATAACCATTGTAATTATACAAGCGTGATCAAATAACCAAGGTAAACTAAACGTTTTACCGAACAATACCAAAAATTAAATGATTACAAGAGTATAGGAATTACACGGTGTCTTCTATGGAATCGTGATCGATGCTTGACCTTTGGTTGCTCTTTTTTTCTTTAGAAAATCGTCTTTTATGTGTATGGTATGGAGAATATGATTTTGCACACTGAAAACTCATTTTTAAGTCTTTTATTTATAGTGACTGAAAAAGACTAGATACGCCGTATTGAGCTAGGTCAATACGGCGTATTGGGGGTGTTTTCCTTAGAGTGCGCGCTAAGTTTATAAGCAATCTGATATAACTTCCCAAATTATAATTATTCACCAAATCACTGAATGGATACGCCGTATTGGGAAGTGAGAATACGCGTTTTCTTGTGAAGTCCAAACGCTGATACGCCGTATCTCTTTTTGTGGATACGGCGTATTGGGCAGAATCAAGAAATCTTTAAATATCATCGTTTAAGCTCTAAAAAGTTCGCCTTTTAGCATGTCTTCACAAATCACTCCGTAATTACTGCAATTTACAAATTTAAGCAATTAAGTAACGATTCTTGCAATAATGATATAAAAGTGGATAATTTATTTGGAATAAATGATGGTATAAATGTAACGTTATTTGATGTCATCAAATATCCCCCTACTTGAATTCTACTTGTCCTCAAGTAGACTCTAGAAATTTATTGAAAATGTATCCCAACCAAAGTTTAAGGATTTTTCCGTTTAAGCACTTCTTTCGTATGGAGAAAAACTTTCAAAAAAGTAGAAAAACAAATGAAAACGTACAAAATCGAAGAAAAACAGATAAAAACATATGGAACGTAAGAAAACTTATGAAAACGTACAAAACGAAGAAAAACGTTCAAAAACATATGAAACGTACAAAAAAACATTCAAAATGAATCACTTCGATATAAAAACGTACCAAAACGTATAAAAAATGATAAAAACATAAAAGAAAACAAATTAATATTAAAGGTAGTGGTAGGAGGTGAGTGTTGAAGAAGTGAGAATAAATGAATGTTTATGTCTGAAAGGTTTAAAGATGTGAGAAGTGCTTCTTAGCACTTATGTATGCCAAAAAACAAACAAAAACCTATGTCCGCCTGCAGATGTTTGCAAACAAAAAAGGGAAAAAGTGCTTCTTACAAAAAACAAATGAAACCTTAGACATCAGGGGAATTGACCACAACTCAACTCGATGTCCATTTTGTGATCAACACTCATAGGCAGAAGAGTATTTGCTTGTGAAGTGTGATGTTGCAAAACTCACATGGAATGAGATTCTTAAATGGTGGAATCTACTTTGTCTCGTCTTTGCATTATCGACCCGGTTTAGTAGCCAGTTCATCGGGTCACCGGGTCAACCCGGTTTTATACGTATGTATATTTTTCCCTATATTTAATATGTAGTGTTGTATGATCTTATAATTTAGCTGACATTGTTTTTACGTTCAATTAAACCGATGAAAGAGATCAAATATTTATCGATAAGCTTTAGTTTATAAGTTTTATATCTATAAAATTATAGCAAAGATTTACATACACAATCAACTTATGATTCCATGTTATTATAAACTACAATAAGACTATATTAGTTGGTGTTTTAAGTCAGTTTTAACTCAAACTTAATGTTTTACAAAGCTGAACAAGCTAATTACAAGTCCTGAATCAGCAACAATAATAAAGTATTTTGGTAAAAAAAACCACATAAAACCTCTAACAACCCCATATACTAAATAAACAATAAGCATATACATGTATTTTGAACACATATCAAGAAATGATACAAACTGATTAAACTATGTTTAAGCACTAAAATCAACCAGTAAGTCACATACAACATTTAAAAAAGACAAATTATATTACATTACTAGTTCACTATCTGATATCCATTATTCTAACAGTTGCAGCTCATAACAATCAAAATGTTGCGAGCTACTCATTTGACTGTTTTTTAAATGATTTTTAACCTTTTTGAGTAATGATACGGACATGTGTGTATTTTATAGCATTAGTTTTCACCATTTCAATTTGACAATTAAACATAGAAAGGTTTATAGAAAATGAAAAGGTTTTTTTAGATTTAAAAAAAAAGCCATGACATGGCCGAGTTTAACAACCCGGGTCAACGAAAAACCGACGGTTCAATCCGGTTCTTAAACAAGCAAAAACTCGATCGCATCCGGCCTGATGTCCGAGCCGGTTCTCAGTTCAACCGGTTGAACCGGCCTGCTCAACCCGGGTTTTAAAACATTGATCCAAACTAACCATCACGTTTGATGCCATTCTCCAAGCCTCTATGGATTCTATAGCATTTCCGCAATGTGTCTACATTTTTCAAATCTAATTCTCAACGATGTGAAAAATTCTTCTTCAATTAGATTTCAAATAGATTTAGAAAAGATATTTTCAATTAGATAAAATAGCTTTATAATATTCGTACGCTCAATCCATCTCCATGTAATTATCTAGCTGCTTGCTAGTCTTTCGATTTCATTATCGTTGAGAAAAAGGTAATCATGGACTCAAGTGATAGATGGGGATGAAAGACAATGATGGGTATTGGGGACAAAAATTAAAGATCATGTTGTGTATGATGTTGGTAAGGGTACTGCAGTCTCAATGTGGTATGATAAATGGAGCACTAATGGGCCTATTGGTAAATTTGTATCTGAAAGAAATATATATGATGCCAGATTACATGTTGATGCCACAGTTGCTAATATGATCCATAAGAATAGATGCATTTGGCCTGATAAATGGATGGACAGATTTCCAGAACGTTAAAATATTACAATTCCGGCTATTCATGGTCAAAAAGAAGATAAAGTGCTATGGGTGACAAATAGAGGGAAAAGGTTCCATTTTCTACTAAACAATCTTGGATGGATATGAGGTATGACTACCCAGTTGTTACATGGAATCATATGATTTGGTTTAAGCAGTTAATGCAAGACATGGTTTTATTTTATGGTTAGCTATAGAAAATGGCAAAATGTTGGGACTCTGATGTGTGGCTTTTGTAATAGGAGAGGTGATTCTCATGAGCATTTTTTCTTCCAATGTGATTTTGCAAAAAAGGTATGGAAGGATGTGGTCAAATTATCACACAAAATGGGGACTCAAGATAGATTGGAAGATTTGTGTAATGATATAGCAGGAATTCATATGAAAAATAGTTTTGGAAGGGTGGTGGACAAGCTTATTATGGTTGCAACTGTTTATTATATATGGCAAGATAGGAATTAGAGAATATTCAAAGATGAGAAGAGGACAGAGGAGGTGCTAATTTATGTGATCAAGGAAAGTGTAAAGAGTCTCCTGATGACAATACATGTAAGAAATTCCAAGAGTGTTTTGATAATGACTAGGAAATGGGGATTGACATGTAATAATAATGGTTTGTGTGCAGCATAAAGAGATGAAAAGGTATCATGGTATGAAGTTTGTATAGTGTGTGTAATTTAATTTTATATGAGAGTAAGAATTAAGGAGTTTTGGTAGATAATTGTTTGCATAGTAGATGGCTAGTATCTTGGCTATTTTCTATGCTAGGAAGGTGAAGATCGACGCCGACTGCCCGACCCCCATCGCCGCCCTCAGCGTCCTCGTAAGTATTGTCGGGAAGAGTGCTTGTATGATGCATATGCACACGAATGTTGCTTATAAATAGATTGGTCGATTGATCACTGCTATCTCTGTGTGAGTTCTAGTCGCCCAGATAGCTCAACCCCCCTCCTCATCTCAACGGCCCATCCCGGTTTCTCGACGTAGCAACGTCACTCGCGCGTTCCCTCTTTTCTCGCCCATCAGTAGGATGGCTAGTGCTCGGGTATTTTCACTATGCTAGGATGAGTGACTGTGTTTTTGTATGTAGGCATGTTGAGACATCATAAAAAATATGGTTTTATTGCTTTAGTTTGGAAAATAGTCATAAGGTAGTTTCCCGCTGGATTGATAGTCTTTGGTTTGCAAATTATAATGCAGCTAAAGTAGTATTGTTTGATTGGTTTATGATCAGCCAGCCAAGTAGAAATACAGTAATGCAGTAATGAATTATCTAAAATGTAGAGATGAGGTTCAAGAAATTCTGCAAAAAGCATGGTTTTTAACCAAATCTTAATGCTTCAAAGGATATTGAAGTTTGAGATATTTGGGTTCACTTCGTCAGATGACCTTGTACATTGGAAATTATAGCTTGCTTGCTTTGATATTTTCATTCAGTCTTTTAATAAGCCTTTGTTGGGTAATGGATTGATTGATGGACTGTCTTAGTGTCAAAGTTATATTTTTTCAAGATGAAGGTTCCTGGTGAGGATGGTAAGTGAAGTGGCAGGGCAGTACATGTTGCTTGGAATAGAGAGTTGTGCAAGATAAAACTTGGTCCTAGCAATGCATTGCCACATGAGGTAAGGTTGGATGCCCATTGGATTGATATATATCTGTGCTAATAACGCCTGTCTTCTATTAAGTCTTGCCATTCTAAGTGGGGATGTAGCTACTTATCTATGCTTAGCTTAATAGTTATGCAGGAAATGTAGTTAGTATGGCAGTGTCTTTTCAATGGAGAGTTTGGGATAGCTATAACCCACATGATGATGCCTTACAATGGGTTCTATAGGTCCTTCAGATGAGCTTCTTGATCTATTCAGGATTCATTGTTAAGAAAATGTAGTCATGAGGTTATGGTTGGTGAATATGGACTGTTTGGGATAGCAACAATGCATAGTATTTGTGATGTATGGAACTCTGTGTTTGTATCTTTGTTTTTAGTATTTTGATATCCACTTTTGTATTTGTGTTTTAAGGATTTGGGTCTGTTCAATTTTCCCTTTGTTATTGATGTATAATTTTTGAAGTATTAATATATATTCACCATTTTCACCGAAAAAGGTAATCATTTGTCATTCATCTTCGTGTAATTATCTAGCTTATCTAGCTGCTTGCTATATTACTTGATATGTATGTTATGTGGGTTTAGCCCACATTAGTTGTCACACCCCACCTAGGCGGAAGAAATGCGAGTATGACGGAGAGGATCTTCATAACACATTGATATAAGATAATAGAGAATTCACTAAATGAAAAACCAACACAAAATGTCATGACGACTCCCAACACAAGTGGAGACTTGTATCGTGGTTAGTCACTACCATGACAAACATAGTCATAAAGTCATATAAATCCCACAACCCAGGATAAGTTCAAGGAAAAACCAACAAACAAACACGATCCATAGAAATGTACTAATGTAATTTATTCAAAGAAAATTCACCCATGAGGGTTTCGTCTTAAGTCTCACTAAGGCCAAGTAGGAAGCTCTATCCTCTTTAAACATTGCTATTGTTATTACTTGAAAATGAATACTCAAAAATGTCAACATAATGTTGGTGAGCTCGTAAGTTTAAATAATAAACGCATTTGTTGTGCATATAATAGAGGACAATAGTGTATAAATAATAGCTTAGAGCAATAAGTGTATAGGCATATCTAAACCGCACCAATCAACCGAGTCATAAACTCAACCAAGTCATCTATTCAACCGAGTCATAAACACTTTAGATTTTCAAACATTTCGCCTACCACCTGGAGCTAAACAGTTGGCTTAATAGGAATATAGGAATCATAGTCATGTACAAATCAACCACTAATGCTCACATTCGCAATTATAAACACACAAATTATCCAAAAAAATAAATTGATTAGCACAGCGTAATGTATTTGAAATAGCCTTTGAGTATCATTTTCCCCCAAGAAATATATAAAAAGGGGCCGCGAAACTCACATTGCTAGTAGATGAAAGAAAATGCGCAAATAGCCGAACAATTGATCTAGAAATAAATAAATGAGTGTGTAAGTTACACATGGACAAGGCTTGTAACCTTCCCATTGTAAGTCGTAACTGAATGAATGTATATGACCAAGCCCTGTATTCCTAATGAACAATTTCTCATGTGTCATAATTTGTATGCCATTATGTCCTTAGATATATGTAATTGGTGATTTGCCCTTACTTTTATAGGTTTAATTTTCTATCAGAAATTTTAAGGTTATTTTATGTATTTTTAAGTACCTTAAACGAGTTAGTTATGGTTCCAAATTTAAATGACAAAGGCTGCAATGACTTAAGTAATTTTCCTATAATTTTTGTTAACGCTTTACTGTTTTTAATAAAATCCATAACACTAACTAGTGAGAAAAGCATTCTGTTTGCGCAATAGAAATTTTGATTTTTGTAAATATTAGACACATACCTATACCAAAAAAAGTTTCATCATTGGATTCGCAAAATTGAGTGAGTTATGACGTCCCAAAGTGACCAAAAATCTGCCCAGAAAATACAGTTTTGACCACTTGTCTTGTAAGGACCATTTGACCAACCTAAACTTGTCGTTTTGACATGAAACCACTTGGAACAGAAAGTAGACTCATTGAACTTAAATCTAGACTCAAAATTCATGTCTAAACACAATGTTATGACCAAGATATGGCCTTCCAAAGTCGATACAAAATTCTGTCCAGATTCTGATTTGGTACAAACAACGCCTTTTGACCTAGATATTCATACCTATGATTATATATTTAATCATAATTCATCAGTCTCTTTTATATATGTTATTTTGATGTTTTTAGTCATAATTATTTTTCATCAATTCGAGTCACATTTTGAATCAAAAGAATGGTTAAGAAAGTGATGAACAAGAATAAGAGGGTTTTTACATGCACAACGA
>BQNB010106672.1:12471-23339 GCA_026074375.1 Tanacetum coccineum | reverse complement strand
AAAGAGAGATTTGTGAGAGAAAAATAGAAAGAGAGAAATGAGAAATCGTATACTTAAAAAAATAAAAGTATATGTCATGTACTTTAGAAGCAAGAACAACACATGAAAAGAAAAAGAGAAAAGTATGCAAGAAAAGAAATGTCACCGCATACGAAAACAGACAGAGTGATTGTTCTACAAATTATCTTTATATGATTAAAATATCATGATATGATGTCAGCTTTTCATCATGGTTTTCACGGACATTCTTTCTAAAGGAATTATCTTGGCGTATGTTGATTGAGTTGCACGGTGTGAATTAGTTACTCTCAAAATACTCCTATGATCTTCCATAACCGGAATTGATCTACCTCGGAGTCTTCCTTCAAATTTAGGAAAGTTAGGTCTAGGTGATGGAGTTTGAGGTGCAAATCAACATGTTTCGAATGCCAAAAGGACTTAAGAGATAAAGCTTTGAATGTAAAAGATTGAACGACAAATGATAAAGATGTCAAAAGTGAGAAGAATATGATAAAGAAGAATTAAATGATAAGCAAAGAAAAAGCTTGGAGTTGACAAGTGAGAGGCTTATAAGAAAAGTCGAAGGGTGTTTCTCCTACACTAGAATAGAAACCGGGTCAACTCATATGCTACCAGATTTCATTCGTTGATTTCTGGTATTGAAATAGACATCATGGACCCAGTGATGCAAATGCACAACCCTTCCTAGCCACTCAAATACTTCTCAAAAAGTATTTGTTTCATTCTCACGGAGATTTAACACATAATCTATCGACTTCTCATTCCGAGAATGTTGGTATTGAACAAAGGGCATTCTGCTCCAGTCCTTGCTTACTAAAAGTGCACAAGAGGCTAGAGCCAAAATGATATTCAATGAAAATATCTTTAGGACATAAAAGTATGTTTGTATTAAACATCAAATAATACAAAAGGTATATAATTATATGTCTTCGTGACATTGCATGTCTTTGTGACATTGCCAAAACATTCTGGAGTGATACTATAAATAGTATTCACAATGACTGAATGGAAATCCTACCAGTGCTAACATCATGCCAATGCTGACAATGATTGTTTAATGATTCAAATACGTGTTAACTAGCAATCTATGTGATCTAGTGGTTATGTGTTTCTCAGGGTAACCCAACACTAAGTTACAAGATCAATACTTATTTAAAGTTTATGGTCATATTTCTACATCCTTGTCACCGAGATATTGATTTGGTCATATTTTTTAATTATTTCATCGAGAACTTTTTAAGCATGATCTTGTGATACATGGACTTCATGGTTAATGTGCAACATGGTTCTTACTCTGATACTTCTCCATGCATCTTCTACAACATATAACAACAACATTTCTACCTTTCACAAGCAAGACATCTTCATCGATTCTTATAATGACAAAAGTTTCTTTCACCCTTCACGGGAGTGATAGCAATCAAGTTTGTTAGTTTGAGGGAGCTTATGGGTTATTTTAGGGGAGTAAGTTTGTTTATAAAGGGGGGCATGTTTGATTCTTAGAGAGAAAAGAAATGATTTCAATTTCAACTTCAAGGGCTTCAAAGGATATTCTTCACCTGAAGCTTATTTTGGAAGCTTATATGATCATGAGGGGGAGAAAATATAAGCTTAGTATTGGCCAACTATGAGAGAGGTAAAGATATAAGTATATTTGAGGATAAAATGTAAGGTCAATTCAAGTATATGAAAGGGGAGAAGATATAAGCAAGAATATATGGGATAAATCAAAAAGAAATTGAACCAAAGAAATTATTGTGGTTCAAGTAGTTTGATTAAGAAGATAATATTTGTATTCATGATTGAGGTTACTTCATCAAGTGTTTTAAATAAGTTGTAGTGTTTCATTAACTTCAAAGATCGATCAAGATAGTCGGTTCAACATTTGCATGGAATTACTTCTCAAGAATATTGATAGTATTCAAACAATCAAAGTTTATTACTTCCAAGAGATGGATATGTGATTGAGGGGGGGGGGAGTTAAAAAGAGTATGAAGATTCAAGGATAAAGACAAGTGTTCAAGTCTTCTACAAAGCAATGCTCAATCTATATCATCATGTTTAAGATCTTTCGTTAGCAACATTATGTGATTGAAATCTACATTCAAGAATAAAGATTTCATACAAGCGTTTAAAGAATCAAGTTGCAAAAGAAGATCAAGTTAGCTTTTAAGAATACTGATTTTGAGTTCTAGAGAAGAGTTGATACCTTTAGAGATAACAAAACCTATCCTATCGTATAGGGAGAGAAAATTATATCGGGAGATATATGCTACAAGGTCATCCTCGGCTTTCATAAAGAATTCTCAGCGTTTTCGAGCTTCAAAGGAAAAGAAAATGATGAACTACTTTAGAATAAAGTGTTCAAGCATAAGGAAGAAGTCGTCATCAAAAACACAAGAAGGATAGTTTCAAAGTAGATCATTTAGGGGGATAATGTTAGAAATAAAGAAATGAACTACTTTAATGTACTTATAAAGTACAGGGACTAGATGTGTTGAGTTAGGAAAGATTAGTAACCAAGATGGCTATAAATAGAGAATGTATTTATGTCATGGTTAGTTATATCAATGTCAATTAATCAACAGACAAGTTAGGTAATTTCTCTCTCTAAACACACACACTAATACACCTTGATTCACACATACTATATCCATCAATCAAGATCTTATATGTTTAATAGAATGTGTTTGGAGTGTGTGTGGAAGAATGAAATCAGTCAATGGGTAAGAAGGGTAAACAAGTGATTAGATAGAATGGATTTTAGAAGTGTATAGAAGAAGTGAGGACTTGTACATATGAGGAATACATGTGAGTTTGTAAAAACATTTATAAGTAAGAAAGTGAGAAGAGTTAAAGTATGATTAACTTCCAAATACCACAAAGTCAATTAGTCATTTATACTTTAATCCATGATAATCAATAATAGATTTGATCACTAATCATCTTGATGCAAACAATCAAAGTGATTTGCATCGTAAGTAAATCATATCCCATAACAAGAAAGGATGCATTTACGCAAAGCTGCATTTGACTTAGTTTGACCAAAACAAGAGTAATGCCTGTTATATGATCAAGATCCTCATAGATCCGGATTAAGGTCAAATGAATACTTTCGCTTGTTGGTATGTTGGAAGTATGATCATAATAGGTTTAGAAAGATGTTTCGGCCTTGGCTAAAGCTAAGGGCATTTGATAAATGATTTGAGTTGGCGTTTTATGTGAAAAACGGAGGATTTGTTTTTGCTCCTTTTTAGGTCTAAGGCAAAAGTTCAACATAGACCTCATTTTTTGCATAAATCCGGTGAACTCATCCCACCCTTTCATTTACATCTCATCCTACGGATGAGATTAATCACGAATTAAATAATTAATAGATTTTATTTATATGATTTTAATACAATGAGGGTCATGGTCATTTCCCACACTCTCATTACTCACACCTAGTCTTGTAACACTTACATACACAGATCTGTAACACACACACACTCTCTTAATAATTCAATAAACCCTAATTGATAAAATTGATGAATTAAAAACTTAAATCTTGCGATTCACGTCAAACCAAGGGCGAATTTGTCTTCTATTTAGCATGATTCATCACAAACATGATCAAATCGCTCACGAGAATCTCGTTGTTTGGTGATTTTTATTCAATTTGATGTTTTTGTTCGTATTAGGGTTATTGAAGTAGTTAATTAGATTTGTAGTGATATTTAATGCTTACATAGTGTATTTTGTATATTTTAGGGCTCATATTGATTTAGTTGCATATTATTGGTTTTTTTCATCTTTTAGTTTTGATGTTCATAAGTATTAGGACTAGTTATTGTGTTGTTAAAATTTTAGATAAAGAACAAAACAAAATAAGCATGTGATTTTTTATGATTGTTGATGCATACCATGTGTTTGATGAAATGCATATGTGATAATCACACGTGATTTAGTAAGTTTTTATAATGAATATTACATATTGAGTGTGACTTTTTATTTGTGATTGTGAAACTTGTAATATAATTAGTAGAATAGTTGTGTTTTTGTTGTTTTAAATTAGATAATCAACTGAAAGTTTGTAGATTATGTGTAGAAGCAGTAGTTGTGTTTTTGTGAGTTTTTTTGTTGGTTTAGTTGATTTTAATTTTGATGAAGAATCACATGTGATTTTGATTTTATTCATGTTGTGTAAATTTTGTGTATGTAGTATATATTAACTGTCTATTGAAGTATTTTTGATGAAAAATGGCATGTGAGAGTATTGTTGATTTACATAGTAGTATTCATTTTGATATTTTTTATTAAGTAGTTTTGATGTTGATAGTTAGTAGTTTTATGAAGTAGTTGTGATGTTGTAGTTAATAGTAGTTAAAGTAGATGAAGTAGTTGTGTTGTTGATAAATTAGATAAGCTACATAAAGTAGTTTTAATAAAGGATCATATGTGATTTTTGTTAATGTTGTTAATTTTTTTGTTTTAGTTGATAAACAATAGTTTTGTTTTAGGTAAAGTAGTAGAGTATTGTTATTCTTTTACGTTTGTTAACATTTAATTTGTGATAAAGTGTTTGATATAGGTGGATATGTAAAAACAAAAAAGTGGTGATGTGAAAACTGTTGGAAATAAGCTTAACTAAAGTTAAAGGCTACAAAGGATCAAGCAGCTAAGAAGATAATCGATCCAAAGCCTAATCCCAGGACTCCTATTAAACCAAAATCGAAAGAAGCTGAATCATGTAGACTGTGGAGTTTTCACGATAATTCATATGAAGACTTACAACGATGAACCTGTGTGACATCCATCAATTTTAAGGTCAGTAACCGAAAGCAAACGTATGATAATTGACTCTTTTGGTTATTTGTGGAGTCACTTTTAAGTGGTCATACTATTTTAGCATTTAACGCTTGTTTTACTAGGAACCCTAGTTATACGAACGCACCTTTTACCTAACGATCCTAGTTAATGGTCCTAACGACCAACGATATGCTCAAATAACATTATAACAATGCCAAAACACATGGGAAAACATAATTTAACAAAATCATAAACTATCTCAGAAGTTACATTTTTACGACACTTTACGTATTTACCGATTGGACACAATTTATGCAAAGTTAACTTATACCATTTTAATGGTACATACAATATCAAATGAATAACAAATAAATAAGCAAAAACTCTCCTCATTAGTCCCAAAAACATCACCAACACCACCCCCTCATAAACCAATAGAATTTCATGCAATATCAAAACCATCAACCCATTGTCCCTATAAAAGCTTAAATACCACTAGTTGTTATTTTATTTTTTTAGTGTGATTGCATTTGAACCTGTTCAATATGTCTACTTTCTTCCAAGTTATTGTCTTTTGGGTGATACATGTTCGGAAGAAAAACAACTATGTTGACTTTTGTACTTTTAAACTTGTACTTTGAAGTGTTGTAATTCGGATATCTTTCATTTATCATAATTCATGTATGGTGTTTTGTCAATCATCTTATGTGATGTTTATTAATATGTTACACCTCGCATTTCCGCCTTGGTGAGGTGTGACAAATTAGTAATCAGAGCCTAAGGTTATAGAGAACGCCGGTTTTTAAAAAAAATCCAAACTATAACCAAAATGATTTTCTTTTCTAAAAACACCGAACATGAAACGAGTCGACTAGTCTGAGTGGTTGCATCATTAGACCTCAATTAGACATAACTTGATTAACTATGTCTAATTTAGGGAGTATCATGCAACACTAGGTATAGTCATTATTTTAAACGAGATAAAAAACCGACTTTCCACTTTGGTCACTGAAAAGCATACTAGGGATTATGTGCACTGTACACTGCATACTTTTAGATGTCCACTATTTACGCTTAAATACACCATGCTTTATTCTAATTTAAAATTTATATTCTGAGTTTGCTTTTATGTCGGTTACTGTTGTCACACTATCCCTAAGCACATTGTTATTACGGACACCGTTACAGTCATAATATATCCCATAGATCATCTTCGCATGCTGATGTTTCCACGAATAAGTTGTGACGTACACTTAACTACACTGCGTACCCTTACCCTGCATAACACCTAGAGGTGGACTCGTCGATAGATTCTTAGTCAGAGCTCGAAGTGAGCGGCGGGTGAACTACGTATGCACGACATGTAGAGACGTTCGTTCTTTCACCATTAGAAATTATGTCGGCCTATATTCCGATCACGCCTCCGTCTTATTTCATCATACTATTAAGCCAATCATTTTGGATGCAAAAAACAAGCATTCCTTGCTTGTTCTCAAACTTCGTGTTCAGTGATTCAAGATGTTGTTTCTAAGCGACCCCAAAGTTGAGTCAATTTTTCAAAAATATTGGGCCTTTTATCAACTTCTACCTTGATTTCATCACAGTTCTTGTTTGATGAGTTGTGAAATTATGCTTTAAGTTGTACATGGCTTAAGACCTTTGAAGAATTCACTCGAGGATGAGTGAGGCTTGGATGTTTGGATGTGGATACTCAAACAACGTGGATGAAACGCGGCTATAGAGAGCCTAGGGCTAAAAGCATAAATGTGCGGTGTTTTGTCCTTACTCTACCAATAATTTTCGGGTTCAGTTATTGGCAGATGCACCAATGAGGGTGTACAAGTGTAGCTTACCCGCACGGCTAATCTCATCCTTTTTCAGATTACTGGTTGTGTAGTTCCTTTCTATTATGATATAATGAAGTATTTGAATCGATTGTATAACTCAAGTGTCAAATTTTGACTGATATTGATATCATCATCTGTTGGAAAGACTTTGTGTTGCGTTGTGATATGTGAGAAATCACATATCCTTTTTACATCCAAATTGACCCTTAAAATGATCATAATGTGCAAAAATATACTTGTATTTGTGTATTTTGTTGTTTGTGAATGTGTAGGTACGGATAATGCAAAAATTACAAGAAAATGGTCAAAGCCGGACAAACACGGACACGGGAACAGAAAGAGTGCAAAAGAGCCGGAAGTATTTATCAATGGTCAACATAGTCAATCAATGGTCAACATTGGTCAACCACAAAAAGACAAAATCCTCACAATACCCTAAACCCTAACACCGTTATCTCCTTTATAATAAAGGGATAACTGTCGTTATCCCTTTATAACACAATTTTATAACCAAGCCTAAATCCCAAACTGTAGCCCAATTTGTTATACCCGGGCCCAAGTCAAATCCTCCCACAACCCCAAGTTAAACTCAGTTATAAAAAGAAAAAAGGCGGGGAATTGGTTTTACTATTCATCATCATCTTCGGTTTAACCTCGCGTCAAAATCATGGGGTAAAACCAAATTGAGGACGTGGCTCAACAATTCAAGTGACAAGGTACGATGTGGCAGAGTTATACATCATTGAGAGCTCTTATTGGTCCAAGCACACAAGGAAGGACACACGAGCATTTATAGAAATACACCAATGATTGAGATTTTGCACTAAATCTAGTGCAAAAGAAGCACAAAGGGGTCTGACACACGGAATGCCACGTTGGCAATCTGTGTGACAAATATCAATCCAACGGTCATAAGATGAATCCAATGATTGGCAAAGATTAAAGGGTATGGATAAAAAGGAGAGTGTAACAAACTTGGAGACCTAGAAGCTTCCTTATCCTGCTATAAATACAAGGGCATCCTCACTCACAGTGTTCATCTAGCTAAAAGAGGAGTAGTGTAAAATTAGCTTATAGCTTATTGTATTTTCTAGCTTATAATCGTTCAAACTTTGTAACTTTCATTTAAAAAGCTTTGTAATATGTTTTTATTAATAAAAGTTTGCATTTCACTTATAAGTCTTATGTTTTAATCTATTTCACTAAATTTGTAAAATGGTTGAATAATCTTTCTACTGTTTAATAAGCTCTCATTAAGCTATCGTCTCTACTCTTAAGATGGCTATCAACTCAACTAAGCTCTCAAAAGCTTAGTTGAGCTTATCATACTCAAATCTCATAATCAATATTACCAAAGCTTATTAATGGAAGGGAAGTTAATTAAGGAAGGACTTCCAGGACCCTACCAGCTTATCACTTGATAAGCTGGAGCTTGTTGATAGCTCTTAGAGCATTTGATAGCCTTGTTTGTGCAAAGGTTTATGCAAGTTCTCAATTTAACATTTCTGTCTTTAATACTTAGCTTAAACCTTCATTTTAGTTTAATTGTGCTTATAGCTTGCTTATTTCTGTTTTATTTTGCTTATGAATGCTTATTTTAGTGATTATATGCTTATTGTGTTAAACCTTAAGTATTAATTCTTAGTTTAGATGTTTCTGTCTTAAAATCAGCAAAATAACAAAAAAATAGCTTAAGTGTTATAGCTTATTGTTCTGCTTATTTGTCTGCTCATATATGCTTAATAGGTCTGTTAAAAGCTTATTAATATCTGGTATCTAAAAATTGATCATTAATTCTTACATTTATAAGCTTAAAATGGATTTTCAAGAAAATAAGGAGGTGTTTGGCATGGCAGTACTAACTGAGAGTTAGTACTGGTGTGACCATTTGGTCCTTTAGTTTCATTTTCAATCTCAAAATTTAGGTTTACAAGAGTAGGATTAATAAGTTTAAATAGGTTTAGTTTAGTTTTCCTTAAGTTGATAGTTGCTAGGTTGAATTTGATAAGTTTTAATCAGTTTCTTTATCAGTTTTAGCTCAAGTAAATTCTAGTTTTAGTTTTTGTGCTTTTTGCTCTTAGATTAGTGATTAATAAGTGTTAGAATGGGTTTCCTTGGCCTGCACTTTGTCTAGTTTGATTTGTGTCATAATTGTGCACACTGCATCAGCAGTGTTAATAAACAAAAGTCCTTTTTCAACATCAAAAATCAGAGGGTAATTGTAGAAACTAGACTTTAATTTTAAGCATACAAGTAGATCTAGGGTGATTGTTAATTTGTTTAAAGTTAGTTTTCAAAAATCAGCTTATCTTGTTATCTGTTTTTAAGCTCTAAGTTTGCAATTTTCCATTTCAAAAATAAAAGGTTCACTCAGCATATGCTGAGTGAATAAGCTATTTTCAATAGCCATTTTCTTAAAGCAATTGTTTTCCAAACTCCTTTTCATAAGTATTTTTAAGCAGCTGGTGGGTTTAAGTTTAAGCTTGTATAAGCCATTTTGTCTTTAAAGTCTTTTATCTTATAGAAATTGAAGCCTAAAGTTGTCTTATAGGGCTGTTTGGGTTAACAATTACACCATAAGTGCTTATTTCTTTATGTTAGCTTATCTGCTTATTGTTATTGCTTATTTAGGTTTAGCTTAGCTTATTAGGTTAGTATAAGCCCATTTTAGCTTATTTGGTTTTGCCATTTGCTTATTTGAGCTTATTTGCTTTCTAGTGTAAATTTCAAGTGAATTTAAGCCCTTTTAGCTTTTCTGTCTATCTACCTTATCATTTGTGCTTATTTTTGTTCTTATGTGCTTTTTAGACATAGCTTATTGTCTGTTTTAGCTTATTTGTCATTTTTATTTGCTTATTCTACTTAAAAAATACAAATAGTTAGTTTTTTTTTACTTAGTAGTTTTTAAGCATTTCTGTCATTTTAAATTGCTTATTTCGTGCTTATTTTTGAGTTTTGAAAAATATTGTCTTCATTAAAGTTGTGTTTTTACAGCTTATTTATAAGCTGACTTAAAAAGTTTTAAAAAAATAATAAAAAAGGAAGAGGGGAAATCGTGGGTGGGCAAGGCTCGAACCCACGACCTCTACCCTCCTCACCTTTATAACACACCACACACCACACTCAACCAACGCGCCCTCGGGACTTTTTCATTCTAACTTTGTAAAATCTATTATTTATACACCTTTTAGCCTTTTAAGTATAATAAGCTGTTTTCGCTTATTACATAACTTATTCGATAAGCTATGTTTCCAATCTTATTTTTCTTAGATTCTTTATTGTTCAAGCTATTTTTCATAATTTTTTTAGAATTTTTATAAAACGTTTAGTATTTTTTATATTTAATTTTCTTTAAAATCATTTTTAATTCATAAAAAAATATAAAAAAGTCAAAAAAATATAATTCTTTTTTAGAAAATTTTCTTTTATCATATAGTTCCTAGGAAAAATAGTTTTGCTTCTGTAGGGTTTAATTTGCAAAATTTTATTTTTTAAAGAACGGGATTCATTTTTTAGTTAATTAGAGTCTATTAAAAGTGAAAAATTCATTTTAAGTTTATTTTTGGAAATTTAGAGTTTTTAGTCACAGTTTAGGGTTTTCGTTTTACGTTTTTAGCTAAAATTTGTTTTTCCTTAAATATTTTAAAGTTTTTGCGTTATTTTTCTTGTAGTTTTAGAAAAACAATATCAATCTTGTCTCATTCAAACATCGATTCTCAAAACGACTCTCGACTTTCAATTGCTTTCCTCATCAGGGATAACGACCCGAGAATCATACTTCCGGATTACTATAACTGAGATCTTTTGATTCCTACCCTTCTTTTTATATATTTATAAGTATATTTTATATATATTTACTATATATTAAAGAGTGTAGTCAGAAGTGATCAAGTTTTTGGCGCCGCTGCCGGGGAGGATTGTCTACGATTGTTGAAGCCGTTTGAAAATTTTTGTTTGAAGATCCTTCCAAGAGAAGTTATTTTGTTTATTTTCATATAAAAAAATAATATACAAAAATATTTTTCATTTTCTTTTATTAGTATAATTAGAATATAAAACCAAAAATCTAAAAAAAATGAAAAACCAAAAACATAAAAACATTTTCCATAAAAAGAAAAAAATAAAATAATTTCATCAAGTTGGTAAAAGAACACCAACAAATAATACTTTCAATTGAAGTATTATCCATCAATAAGTTCCCGAACCAAAGAT
>BQNB010106672.1:0-11597 GCA_026074375.1 Tanacetum coccineum | reverse complement strand
TAACAATTCTAAAAATATAAAAATGCCCAAAAGTTACTGATTAAATTAAAAGTAATTAAACTAATTAAATTTTAACCTAATTTAAATTATTTAAATTAAATAAACTAACTATGGTTAACTTTGGGGACTAACAGTGAAAGGACACAAGGACTAACAGAGTAACGAGCAATTAACAATAGGCACTAACAAAGACAACAATTAATTTGGAAATTACACAAGTGGTCCCTGAGGTGGACCCCGATTGCAAGGTGGGTCCAAAGTGCTTATTATCAAAAAGCTATAAAAGAAAACTTGTAAAGGGGCTTAGGGGAACATTTTTCATAAAAGGTGCATAAGCTGAGGTCCACTAAATAAGCCAGAAAAGTAGCTTATTTATGCTGCAGAAGCTAAATAAGCTTATGGCTTATTTTTCTTGGCTTTTAGGAATTTAAGCTAACAAGATAAGCTACAACTATGGGAAACAGATAAATAGGCTAGGGGAATCCTAAATAAGCTAAGGCAACCTAGAATAAGCCCTAAAATAAGCTGGAAATGACTTAAGCTATAATGGCAGTTTTAAAAAGAAAACAGAAAAGGCCTACTTTTGAGCTTATATTAAGCTAACTAAATAAGCTTACTAACCTAAATAAGCTGCTAATACTAAGAGGCCTACCTATAAGTTATATTAAAAAGCCATAAAAACCTAATGCTTAAAATCAAATAAGCTAGAAATAAGGGGCTGAATTATGGTGCTCAGCACCAGGGGAGATAAGGCAGTGAGCTTAAAGGCTTATTCAGCTTAACTCAATAAGCTCTTATGAGCTTTTTAGCCAAAACAAAATCCAAACAGGTAAACAATGGTGGCAAATGAGCTTATTTTCAAAGTATGAAAGCTTAAGGGCTTTTTGAAACTGCTGAACATGGGGCTTAAAGTTGACTGTTTTCAAAGATCATGCATACATACACACTTGGCTATATTGGTGAACTTAAAGAGACAGAACAAGGGGTGTTTTAAAATGGCTAGAAACAACCACAACAAGCACAACAATAGTGTGCTTAAGCTGCATAAGCAGCTTGAGCACTTAAGCTCATTTTGGCTTAGTTAAATTTTGACAGAATATAGAAAGGACTTAAAAACTTATTTTCAAACTAAAAATGGTAATTAAAGAGGCTTAATAAACCCTACACACTCAGCCAAAGTTGGCTGAGTGGTTACAACCCATGATAGACTCCATATGACCCATTTTGAGACTAAACCAAACACCCCTTTAATTTATAATTTCGGGTTTTTTGGCTTTTTTAGTGGAGTAAAAGCTGTGAAATGTTGTTACAAGAGAGTTTTAATAACTTTAACACATGTTTAAACAAGTTTAAACAGGATTAAACTACTTAAATTATGTTTCAAATTTTGACAAATGCAATAACAAGAACTCTTCACTTTTATTAAAACTGAAAGGATTACAACAAAAACTTAAAAAGAAACTGAGTACAACAATTTTTAAAGCAAACTTAATTAAAATTTAAGCTAAGAAAGTAAAAACGGGATTTTTTTCTTTGGCTTGTTCTCTTTTCTTTTATAGAAGTCCTTTTGCCTTCTCTTTGTCTTGGGTCGTGTTTGCTGTGAGAGTACAAACTCTTCAAAGCAATCCTAGCCTTCCATTGGCTTCTCTTCATCTCAACCATTGAAGGGGTCTTCGGGTTGTGTGATTGTCAACAGGGAAGGGTATAGGGGTAATGGGGAGGTGGGAAGTGGTGAGGGGTGAGCTGTGAATGTACTAGGGATAGTGGTTTGGAGCTAGAAACCGTGGGAAGAGGCGGTTTGGGTTTGGCGGGAAGGGTGGTTCGAGTACCAAGTGGTTGCAGGTTTTAAACGTAAAGTTTGGGGAAGAGGCAAAAATGGCCCCTCATCTTTCTTTCTCTTTTCATTTCATTCTTAAGCCGAAACTCAGTTATAACAAAGTTTGGAAAGTGACAGTTATGGCCCCTCTGGTTTTATAACAAAAGAATAAAGAAAGATTTGGTAATTTGCAAAAATGGTCCCTGCGTTTTATAACTAAAAGGGTAAAAGGGTTTTTGGTAAATTGCAATAATGGTCCCTGCTGTTTATAACTAAAAGAAAACATTTTAAATTATAAACAAAGTTTTTTAAAATTACATTTTTGTCCTTGAGTGTTATAAAAAGGTTATTGGGCTTGTTTTGTATATTGCCCAATTGGCTTTTGGGGTTTTTCTTGTATTGGGCCCTTTGAGTGTGTCTGGGCTCAATAAGGTTTTTAGCTTATGTTATTGGGCTATTTTTAAGGCCTAATAAAGTAGCAGGTTTGGTTATTGGGCTTTTTCAAGCCCAATAAGGTTCAATGAAGTGGGTCTTGTGTGTTACAATGGCTGAGATTGGCTGTAACTGGTGCTAGATTTGGGCTTCAAAGTCATTCATAGTCTTTGGTCAATTGCACACTAAATGGGCTTTGAAATTGGTATTGAGGGCCTTTTGGTCTTCATCAGTCTTCATAATTATACTATTGGGCTTTCCCGGCCCATCAGATGGGTTAAGATTGCATCCAATAGTATTCTTCAGTTCCGGCTCCGGTTTGACTGCTGATTCTTCAGTTTTGACTCTGACTTTGGCATTTTTGGACTTTGGCCTTGATTTTGCACAGTCTTTTCCATTCCATGCTCAGTTTTGTCATTTTGGCTTGGTTTTCTGCCTTTTTGTTGATATCCACTTCCTGCACAATACAAATGCAAAACAAACATATATTTGGCAGTTTTTTGTCTGTTTTTGGTCATTTAAGCTCATTTTTAGAGGTAAAAGATATGTGTAATTAAGCACTTATCAGGATACGTTATGCATCATCACTGTACCTATCACTCTTGATGTTGCTTCAAACCATGGTTTTATTCTGGCATCAAGAAATGGAAATTCAAATGAAGTTTGTTCAATTATCCCTGTTGCAAATCTATTTTAGAAACCTAGCGTAAAGGATCTTAGTAAACACCATGCAATTCTAAATGATGGCAGGACATTGCTCGATACTGTATTATAATTTTTGGGATTTTCTCATTTGTTAACAATTCGACTTTCTTTATTTAATAATACTGGATCATAGATGAGAAAGCAGGGCCCCCCTGTAGAGTGATCTAGCGGATGTCCTGACGGATAAATCTCGTCCTGATTTTCACAAGTTCCAAGCTAAAATTATAGCAATTAAACAGATCATTGTCGATATTAGTTGTAGATGTTAAGCCCTCTACTTAGGACTTGTGATACTTTCAACTTCCCAATATGGATATACGATTGAATGTGGGTGTCATTTTAATTTAACCATAGACCCAACTTTTTTTATTTGTCATAATTCAGTTTGAAATCATGACTCAAAGCAAACAAAACTTATTAAGACTTCGTATACTTGATTTCGAGATTTAAACTTTAGAACTTTTTGCACAATATTCAAACATTATAATCATAAGTTCTTTAAAGCATTAGGAATGCGTTGGCTTAGTTTGAACCTACTCGTGTTAACGGAGTAAGGATATCAACAAACCCAACGACCGATGTTCTTAGTTTGAAAACCCACCCCGTTGCTAGCGTAGTGGGAAATCACATCAACACCTTATTCCTAACATGGCTAAGGATTGGTGTCTTAGTTTGAACCCTCACCTAGACCTTTCTTCCAAGTGAGATATCACGACACACCAAATCTCTAGAAGTAAGTGTCTTAGTTTGTACCTCACTCGTTGATAGCGAGTGGTAGGATATCACGACACATCTTTTACTTGCTCCATAATATCAACTGCATGCTTCATTGGCAAAATTTCCATATTCATGCATTTTTGCATTCACATTTCATTCATGCTTCTTTGGCATTTATCTTTTAAATCACTATAAAATCTCGCTTTGAAAACTCAAGTTACAAATTTGAAGCTTTTTCCTGAAAACATCGATGACTTATTTTGGAATTAAAATTGAGTACGTATGAGTAGGTGATTAGTAAATTCAGGAGAGAAAACCACAAGTTTCTTGTATAAGTTTTTAGAAGAATCTGCTTAGATCATTAACTTTATTTAACTCTATCATTTCTCGTTCTTCACATTATTAAAATTCAAAGCTATAGAATTCGTGAAAGCTTGGCCTAAAGGAACTAGCTAGGGCTCAAACACGCCCGATCGAGTCAAAAATTATTCTTTTTCGACCAACTAGAAAGACAAACTGCACGATAAAACACTTATTATATTTTTGAAAATTTTTAATTTTTTTCATTTTTTTTGGTATTTTGGTTGGTTAAAAGGTCTTACGTGGTAAACATGCTGCATGAAACAATCAAAGCGAAGATACCCCCCAAAACTTGAACTATACATCGTCCTCGATGTTTTGAAGGGTACTACATTAAATCCTAAGGCGTTTATGAGGTATGGGCCAAAGATAAAACATTAGTCGATAAGATTTGGATATCGGATTCCCAAATGAAGCTGAGGATGTGATAAAACTCTTGATGAATGACAAAAACTGTGAGTCTTTACAATCGGGCAAATCCTGGACAATTAACAAATAACTGGAAAACAGGGTAATGGAAAAGACAAGCATATCTTACACAACAAACAACTCACTTATTACAATACGGTTAAGCTGTGGTGCCTCCACGAGCGCTTGTTTAGGGTCGCGATGCTTGATCCCATCACAAGGATTATTGATCCTTTGGGGAAAGTTTGGAGACTATGGAAACTACCAAGGTGTACGTTCCCTCCAAAGTAATGCTTGACGCGATGGACCATTCACTTTGAAATTGGCACCCGTTGGCTTGAGAACAGTCAACAGTGCGTACGGAAATACTTAGTGATGGAAGAAAGGGCCATTCCGAGGGATTTTAGATTTGCCCGAGAAAATCTTTAATCTGGAATTAAAGAGGAGGACTCGATCACCGATGTTGGAACTCGGTTTTTGATTTGAGTCATGGAGCCTCTTTGTTTTGGCCTTATAGACATAAGAGTTTCTCATAGGGCATGATCACGAAAGTTCATTTAAGTTCATTGAGTTGATACATTTCCGGTGACTCAACCGTAAATTACAGGATCGAAGTTGCTTGCTTTAAGCCCAGTTTGGCTTTGTGCTCAGCTCGATCGAAGATGGCATGCTTATCCATACCAAGCTTGTAAAGGATACTAACCGATGGGTGTTTTGTATGTCTGTGCGGAAGGCCACAATAGTGCATCATTCTAGTTTGTCCGACCAGGAGGCACGGTTTTCACCTATGGTCCTTTCAAGGATTCTTTTCAAGCCACGATTTGATACTTCCACTTGCCCACTTGTTTGTGGGTGATAAGCGGTGGAGAGACGGTGAGTAACTCCATATTTCTGCATGACCTTTGCAAACTGGTCATTCAAAAATGGGTTCAGCGTCACTTTTGGGGGAAATTGCACGGGGCTGCACCAAGTCTGGGAAGAGGGAGATTTTAAGAAATTTGCAAACTACTCGGGCATCATTGGTGGGGAGCGCTTTCGCTTCAACCCATTTTGACAAATAGTCGACTGCCACGAGAATATACTTGTTCCCTCGTGAAGACGGGAACGGGCCCATAAAGTCGATGCCCCAAATGTCAAAGATTTCACAAACTTGGATGGAGTTTTGAGGCATCTCATCACGTTGTGAAGTTTTTCCTTGACGTAGCACGGTCACAGTTCTTGACAAACTCGTGGGCATCTTTATAGATGGTGGGCCAGAAGAAACCGGAGTCAAAGATCTTTTGGCTGTGAGGTTTTGCACCCATGATGTCCCCCGGTGGGTTCAATTGTGGCAAGCGGCGAGAATCTCAAGAGCTTCTGCCGTGCACAATCGCTGATCACTTGATACCGCACAAATTTTAAACAAGAAGGGGTCGTCCCAAAATAATGTTTTGGACCCTTATTTTGGGACGTAAAAACATTATTTTTGGGGACGACCCCTCTCTTGTTTAAAATTGGTGGCGGATCAATGTTTCAGGCGATGTTGTGCACGGCAATTGAAGCTCTTGAGATTCTCTAAGTTGCAACAAATGGACCCACGGGGCGACATCATGGTGTTTGCAAACCTCACAGCCTAAAAGATTCTTTGACTCCGGTTTCTTCTGGCCCACCATCTATAACGATGCCACGAGTTTGTCAAGAAACTGTGGACTGTGCCAACGTCAAGGGAAAAACTTCACAAAGCCTGTTGAGATGCCTCAAAAAATCTCCATCCATGTTTGTGAATCTTTGACATTTGGCGGCATTGATTTTATGGGGCCAGTGGTCCCGTCTTCACGTGGAACATAGTATATTCTCGGTGGCAGTCGACTATTTGTCAAAATGGTTGATGCGAAAGTCGCTTTCCCCCACAATGGATGTCGAGTAGTTTGCAAATTTTAAAATCTCTCTTCGCCAGATTTGGTGCTTACCGTGCAATCATAAGTGATCGCGGAACCCATTTTTAATGCCGTTTGCAAAGGTCATGCAGAAATATGGAGTTACTCACCGTTCTCCACGCTTTATCACCACAAACAAGTGGGCCAAAGTGGAAGTATCAATCGTGGCTTGAAAAGAATCTTGAAAGGACATAGGTGAAAACGTAGGCCTCCTGGTCGGACAATAGATGATGCAACTATGGGCCTCCGCAACAGCTTACAAAACACCCCATCGGGTGTTGTTACTCTTACAAGGCTTGTGTATGGAAAGGGCATGCATCTTCGATCGAGCTTCGAGCACAAGCCTACTGGGCCGTAAAGCAGCAAACTTCGATCCTGTAATTACGGGTGTTCACCGGAAAGTTCAACTCAATGAACTTAATGAACTTCGTGATCACGCCTATGAGAACTCTTTGATCTATAAGGCCAAAACAAAGAGGCTCCATGACTCCAAGATCAAAAACGTGTTTTAACATCGGTGATCGAGTCCTCCTCTTTAATTCCAGATTAAAGATTTTCTGGGCAAACTAAAATTCCCGTTGGAATGGCCCTGTCACCATCACTAAAGTATTTCCGTCGGCACTGTGAGTTTTCTCAAGCCAACGGGCAAATTTCAAAGTGGAATGGTCATCGAGTCAAGCATTACATTTGAGGGGAACGTACCACCACTTGGTAGTTCCAGATCTCCAAAACTTTCCCCAAGATCAATAAATCTTGTGAAGGGTACAAGACAATCGCGACCCTAAACGAGCGCTTCGTGGGGAAGGCACCCCATAGCTTATCCGTATGTTGTAATAGTGTTGTTGTTGTGTAAGATTGCTTGGTCTTATCATTACCCGTGTTTCCATGGTATTGTTATGTCTCAGGATTGCCCGGATTGTGAAGACTCTCAGTTTTGTCATTTCATCAAGAGTTTCACATCCTCAGCTTCATTTGGGAATCCGATATCCTAATCTTATCGACTAATGTTTTATCTTTTGGCATACTCTTAAACGGCTTAGGATTAATGTCGTACCTTCAAAAAACATCGAGGACGATGTTTAGTTCAAGTTTGGGAGGGGTATCTTCGATTTGATGTTTCATGCAGCATTGTTACCACGTTAAAACCCGTTTTTACCACCAAAATTACCAAAAAAAATTATGAAAAAAATTAAAATTTTCAAAAAATTATAATAAGTGTTTTATCGCTAGTTCTTGCTTTTCTTTTGCGGTAGAAGAAGAATAATTTTTGTCTCGATGGCGGGCGTGTTGAGCCTAGTAGTTCCTTTAGCGCCAAGCTTTCACGAATTCTATAGCTTTGAATTTTAATAATGTGAAGAACGAGAAATGGATAGAGTTAAATATAAGTTATGTGCTAACAAGATTCTTCTAAAATTATACAAGGTAACTTGGGTTTTCTCTCCCGTGAATTTCTATCCAGCATAATATACGTACTCATTAAATTCAACTAAGTCAATCTGATGTTTTTAGAAAAAAAGCTTAATATTGTAACTTGAGTTTTCAAAGCGAGATTTTATAGTGATTAATAGATATATGCCAAAGAAGCTTGAATGAAATGTGAATGCAAAAATGCCTGAACTGAATATGGGAAATTTTGCCCTCAATGAAGCATTGCAGTTGATATTATGGAGCAAGTAAAAGATGTGTCGTGTATATTCCCAGACTCCGCTAGCAACGAGGTGGGGGTTCAAATCTTAAGACATCTTTACTCTAGGATTTGGTGTGTCTGGATATCTCACTTGGAGAAAGGTCTAGGTGAGGGTTCAAACTAAGACACCAATCCTGAGCCATATTTGGAATAAGGTGTTGATGTGATTTCCCACTTACTGCTAGAAACGGGGTGGGTTTCAAAACTAAGAACACGGTCGTTCGGTTGTGTATCCTACCTCGTTTAACACGAGGTTGGGGTTCAAACTAAGCAACGCATTCTAAGCTCTTAAAGAACTTATGATTATAATGTTTGAAATATGTTGCAAAAACAGTTCTAAGTTTAAATTCGAAATCAAGTTTCGAAGTCTTATATGTTGTTGCTTGAGTCATGATCATCTTGAATTAATTATGACTTTGAAAATGTTGGTCTTATGGTTAAATTAAAATGAGCACACACATTTCAATCGTTATATCCATATTGGGAGTTTGAAAGTTCACAGTCATAAGTTTGAGGGCTTAACATCTATAACTTATATCGACAATGATCTTGTTTAATTGCTTAGCTTTGGAACTGTGAAAAAAATCGAGGACGATGAAATTTACCGCCGACATCCGTAGTTCACTTTACGGGCGCTCTTTCATTCTTGATCCAGTATTAATAAATTAAAGAAAGTCGAATTGTTAAAAAATGAGGAATATCCAAAAATATTAGTTATAGTTAGTGTAATTCAGAAAAAATTGTGTCAGTGAAACCGGTGGCTTACGTGTTTACTCATAACATTGCCGTCGTGGACACACAATACCTTAGTTTGGGGGATTTGATAAGTGCTTAATTATCTCATACTCTTTTACATCTAAAAACGAAGCTTAAATGACAAAAACAGACAAAATGCCAAATATATGTTTGTTTTTGCATTTGTATTGTGGCAGGAAGTGGTAACAACAAAAAGACAGAAAAATAGAAGCGCCAAATGACAAAATGAGCATGAATGGAAAAGGTTGTGAAAATTCAAGCCAAAAGACCAAAAAAAGTCAAAAGTCAAAGTCAATCCAAGGAGATATCAACAGTAAACGGAAGGCGGAATACTGAAAATCGTGAATGCAATCTTAAACCATCTGTGGGCCTGGGAAAGCCCACAGCGATAATTATGAGACTGTTAAAGACCAAAGCTGGGGCACTCAATCAATGTTAACTGCCCCAATTGTGTTCAATTGACAAAAACTGTGAAGACTTGAAGGCCCAATCTAGCCAGTTACAGCCAATTCTCAGCCCATTGTACACCACAAAACCCACCTAAAACCTTATTGCCTTAAAAAGCCCTCTAACATAAGCTTAAACTTCATTGGGCCCAAAAACCCAAACCAGTGGGCCCAATACAAGCCCAACACAAAACCCCAAAACCCAATACTAAGCCACACAAAACCACAAAAACCCATACAAGCCAAACACAAACCCAAGCCCAACAAAAGCCCACAATCCTTTTTTATAAAACACAAGGACCAAAATGTAAATTTTAAAAACTTTGTTTTATAATTAAAAATAAAACTTTGTTTTATAATTAAAAATGAAAAAAATAAAGAAAAGGGGCCAAAAGTGCCATGTTTGAAAGATGTTTTTATAAAGAAAACAAAAGAAACCAAACACAAGGGCTGTTTTGCAATTCATTTAAACTAAAAGCAGCAGGGACCATTTTTGTAAATTCCCAAAAACCTTTTCAATTCTTTTCTTATAATACCACAAGGGCTAAAGCTGTCACTTTCCAAACTTCATTATAACTAAACTCGGGCCTTAATAGAAATGAAAAGAGAAAGAAAGTATGGGGGGCACTCTTGCCTCTTCCCCATACTTTCCTTTTAAACCAGTGCAACAACCCTGTACCATAACCACTTACCCGCCAAAACCCATACCACCCTCTCCCACTGTTTTCACTCCCATACAGCCTCCCTAGTACACTCCCAGCTCACCCCTCACCATTTCCCACAACCCATTGCCCCTATAACCCTCTCCCCTGGCAAAATCACACAACCCGAAGACCCCTTCAATGGTGAGATGGTGTACAAGGCAAATGGAAGGCTAGGATTGCCTTGGGAAAGCTTTGTACTCTCACAACAAGCTCATCCCAACACAAAGAGAAGGCTAAGAGCTTCTATAAAAGAGAAGAGAACAAGCCAAGAAAAAAAATCCCGTTTTTACTTTCTTAGTTTAAATTTTAATCAAGTTTGCTTTAAAAATTGTTGTACTCAGTTTCTTTTTAAGTTTTTGTTGTAATACTTTCATTTTTAATAAAAGTTAAGAGTGCTTGTGAAATTGCTAGTGTCGAAATTTGAAATATAATCTAAGATGTTTAATTCTGTTTAAATTGTTTAAATATGTGTTAAGAATTATTAAACCTCAATTATAATTGATTCTTAAAGCCTGCATTACCCATAAAAAACAGTTAACAACCTTTTTTATAAATTAAGGGGGTGTTTGGTTTAGCCTTAAAAATGGGTCAAATGGGAATTGGCATGGGTCAAGTGCACTCAGCCAACTTTGGCTGAGTGTGTGGGGTTAATTAAGCCACTTAAATCACCATTTTTAGTTTTAAAATAAGTTTTTAAGTGCCTTTTTGTATTCTGTCAAATTTGGAATAAGCCAAATTGATCTTAAGTGCTCAAGCTGCTTATGCAGCTTAAGCACACTATTGTTGTGCTTTTTGTTGTTGTTTCTAGCCATTTACCCACCCCTTGTCCTGTCATTGTGACACACCAAGTTTGAGTCAAAAAGTGTATGTATGCATGATTTTTGAAAGTAGCCATTTTTAAGCCCCATATTCAGCAGGTTAAAGTACTCATTAGAAGCCCAATCTTTGAGAATAAGCTCATTGACCACCCCTTTTTATCTGTTTGTGATTGATTTTAGGTAATAAGCCCTTGAGAGCTTATTGCATAAGCTCAAAAAGCCCCCTTGTTCACTGTGTTGCCTTCCCCTGGTGCTAAGCACCATAATTTAGCCCTTTTATCTAGCTTATTTTATAACTAGACCTTAGGATCTTATTGCTTTTATTTATAGCTTATTAGTTGCCCTATAAGTCCCCAAAATCTTGTAGCTTAACTCCTCCTCTAGTATAGCTTATTCTAGGCTTAAAGTACCCCTTTTTCTGTTTTTTATATAAACTGTCATTTTAGCTTAACAATAGAACAGCTTATTTTAAGGCTTATTATAGGTTGCTTTAGCTTATTTAGGATTCCCCTCTCCTATTTATCTGCTCCCAATTAGTTGTAGCTTATTTTGCTAGCTTAAATCTCAATAAGAAAGAAAAATAAGCTTATAAGCTTATTAAGCTTTTGCAGTCCAAAAGCTCACTTTTCTAGCTTATTAAGTTAACTAAAAGCATAAGTGCTTTTACAAAAGTTGTTCCCCTTAAGCCCCTTTACAACTTTGCTTCTTTTGCTTTTTGATAATAAGCTGTTTGGACTAAGCTTGCAATCGGGGTCCACTTCAGGGGCTGTTTGTGTAATTTCTTCTTTTATAGTTATAATTGTTAGTCCCTGTTGTTAGTTAGCCTGTTACC
>BQNB010106671.1:0-23339 GCA_026074375.1 Tanacetum coccineum | reverse complement strand
GACTCAATCTCGGAGTTGGAACTGAATGGATGATCTTTAATATCAATTCTGAGATTAAACATTCTTACTCAAACGATGATACACGTTTCAGTATTGATGTAATCGATGAAATCTTTGAGGAAGATTTCGATGCTCCTTTCAACGAAGGTAGTGAAATCCTCCACTCCATCGAAGGAACCATCCTCGACAAAAAACTCTTTGCTGAATTTGATGAATTTATGGCAATGATTGTTGATGAAAATCTTGAATTTAAATCTGGCACCAAAGAACCACCATTTAAAACAATTACCTTTAACACCGATTACAAGATCAAAACATCCCTTAAAGCACTTCCTATGGATCTTGAACTCAAACCTCTTCCTGGTAACTTAGAATATGCATTCTTGGAAGAACCCACTTTTCTTTCGGTGATCATATCATCTCATCTTTCTAAAGAAAACAAAAATAAACTCATCTCTATCCTTAAAAAACACCTTGGAACACTACAGACATTACTGGAATCTGTCCATTTTCTACAAATATAAAATTTAACTCTTAGATGACAAAAAACCTGTGGTACAAAAACAAAGACGATTAAACCTAAACATGCAAGAAGTTGTGAAAAAAGAAATACTAAAACTCCTCTATATAGATATTATTTATCCAATCGCTGATAGCCCTTGGGTAAGCCCCATTCATTGTGTACCAAAAAAAGGTGGTATAACAGTTGTTACTAATGAAAGAGATCAACTTGTTCCAACAAGAACTATTACAGACTGGCAAGTATGCATTGATTATCAGAAACTCAATGAAGCAACTACGAAGGACCACTTCCATTTGCCATTTATGGATCAAATGTTAGAATGACTCACAGGAAATAAATACTTTTGTTTCCTTGATGGTTTTTTGGATATTTTCAAATACTAATCGATCATATGGACCAAGAAAGAACAGCATTCACTTGTCCTTTTAGCACATACGCTTATAGATGAATGCCTTTAGGTTTTTGTAATGCTCCAGCTACTTTCCAAAGGTGCATGTTGGCTATATTTCATGACATGATTGAAGAATCCGTCAAAGTATTCATGGAAGATTTCTCTGTCTTTTAAACTCTTTTGATAACTGTCTGAACAATCTAGATAAAATGCTTCAACGTTGCAAGGATGAACATTTTATCCTTAACTGGGAAAAATGACACTTCCTGGTAAAAGAAGGAATTATGATTGGACACAAGGTATCCGAAGCAGGCCACGAAGTTGAGAAAGAAAAGATCAACGTAATCTCCAAACTTCCACCCCCCCCCCACTAATATCAAAGGTATTAGATGTTTTCTAGGACATGCAGGTTTCTACCGAAAGATTCATTAAAGATTTCTTAAAAATTGCCAGTCCTCTCACCAAGTTGCTTGAAAAAGATACTCCATTCGAATTCAATGACGAATGTCATAACACAATCAAGTTATAAAAAGAAAAACTCGCATGTGCTCCCGTGATCGTAAGCCTAAACTAGAATCTTCCGTTCGAGCTCATGTGTGATGCAAGTGATTTCACAGTTGGAACAATCTTAGGTCAAAAAGATGGTAAAAACTTTCACCTAATCTACTTTGCAAGTAAAACTCTCAATGCAGCTTAACAGAACTATACAATCACTAAAAAATAACTTATGGTTGTACTCTTTGCATTTGACAAATTTCGATCTTATGTGGTATTATCAAAGACGATCGTGCACACTGATCACTTAGCTCTTAGGCACCTATTTAAGAAACAAGATGCTAAACCGTGCCTTATTCATTGGATACTGCTTCTACAAGAATTTGATATCAAAATTAAAGACAAAAAAGGTACAGAAAATGTTGCCGTCTATCATTTATCTCGGATTGAAAATGATGAAAAAGTTAATGACAGTGAAGTTGACGATAACTTTCCTAGAGAAACTCTCATGGAAATAAACACTAGAGATAAACCATGGTTCGCAGACTTTGCAAACTATTTGGTAAGTGATATCATACCTAAAGGGATGACGTACCAGCAAAAGAACAAAATTTTCTCTGACCTCAACACTACTTCTGGGAGGATCCCTACCTCTTTAAAGTATGTTCTAATGGTATGATTAGACGTTGTGTCTCTGGACTAGAAAACCAAACCATTTTAGATCAATGTCACTACTGACCCATCGGTGGACATTATGGACCAAATACAACCGCTAAAAAGTATTAGACTCAGTTTTTTAGTGGCCAACTATCATCAAAGAAGCTCATACTCAAGTTCGCCTTTGCAAAGCATATCAAAAGACATGAAATATTTCAAAACATGATGAGTTAACCTTAAACAGCATTCAAGTATGCGAAATTTTCAACATATAGGGTAATGATTTCATGGGACCCTTCTCGAAATCATATAAATTTGAATACATCTTAGTCGCTGTCGACTATGTATCTAAATGGGCCGAAGCACAAGCTCTACCGATAAATCATGTTAGAGTTGTTATTACTTTTCTGAAGAAACTATTCTGTCATTTCGGAATGCCTAAAGCTCTCATAAGCGATCGAGGAACTTATTTCTGCAACAAGATAATGGAAAAAACCATGAAAAGATATGGAGTTAACCACCAAATCTCTGCATCGTACCACCCTCAAACAAGTGGTCAAGTTAAAAACACGAACAGATCTCTTAAAAGAATTCTTAAAAAAACTATTAAAGATAATCCTGCTATCTGGTCAAGAAAAATTGATAATGTTCTATGGGCTTTCATACTGCTTACAAGACACCAACCGGTAAAACACCATACAAACTCGTATACAGTAAAAACTGCCACCTACCATTTGAAATTGAACACTGTGCATACTAGGCCCTGAAAAACAGTAAACACTTATGAAATCCAAATTTTCTCCACATCGCGATAAATGATCTTGTTTTTCTCGCTTTAATTGCTTGAGGGCAAGCAACAGCTAAGTGTGGAAGGATTTGATAACACCTTAATTATACATGTTTTTGGCGGCGTTATTTATATATCTTTTATCATTTCTCATGAACTTTTGATACTTAATAGCATGAATTATGTGCAGGTTCACTTGAAGATATCCTGAGCTCAAAAAGAACAAAGATCAAGTGTTTATAGTTATTGATAAGCAAGATAGAAGAAAAGAAAGGACCAAAGCTGAAATGGTCCAAAAGTATGCCGCACATTTCCTTTGTGTGCTGCACTTCCTACCGAGTCCAAGAATTAAAGATAATTAAATGAAGTATGGATTAACTCACCAAGTACGCCACATAATTTCCTTTGTGCGCTGCACATCCTAGCGGCATTAATGAAATTCCCACCGACTTAACCAAAGTACGCCGCACAATATCTCTTGTATGCCGCACTTTGACCCAATTTTAGCCTATAAATAGAGACGAATTTCAAACACTTTTTCATATCTCAAACTCAATCATCTCTTCATCAAACCATTATCATTCCTCTCAATCACATTCCATTTCATAAACACTTGAAGTTGAAGATTGCAGATCAAACCATGAAGAACGAAGAAGAACATCATAATATTTATAAGGAAGAAAGGTTTTTATACGATTCTATACTTGTTACGGGTAGAGTTTGATCCATATTCTTACCCGGACATAGTATGTTTCTTGTTATTCTTCTTAATTTTGTTATAAACTTCATAGCCATGAGAGGCTAAATCTCTCATGACTACTCGATGAAAATAATATAATGAATAAGCGTTTGGCATAATTATGACCTTTTTAATCTTAATCTTATGTTAAAATAATATTGTGTCCAATCTTATCAACTTTGATTATCAACTTTGATTATATACTCACACTGGTGTAGGTTGAAAGACCCGTTGTGAATTATATAGTTTTAAAGATTTGTCTATGATCTTTATCATTTGTGACGAGAAATCCACCTATGTTATTTGATAAACAAAATAGATTCGATATAATAGTAACTGGATTATTTTAGTGACACATATAATCAAGTTAGCTAAATATAATTCTTAAGTTAAACAAGTTAATTTGTGAAAACATTTTTTGACGAGAAAACCCTTTTTTTAAATTAAAGTCCTAAGTTTGAGATCATAACTATCACCATTGCTTATGAGTTATATGAAATTATTCGAGTAGTCATCTTTCGCATTATTGAATTCAGTTCAGTTTATTTTAAGTCTGTTAAAGTTTATTTTTCACTTGATTATTCGAGCACTACAAAAATCCCTGTGGACGACCTGTTCTTGCCTAAAAAGATTATACTACATACGTGGGTTATACTTTTACCCGTGTGTTTCTATATAATAAATCAGTATTTTTAGTCTTATAAATTTAAAGCTTTTGAAACACATCAACACGCATCTTCTTCAGTTCTTTACCAATCATCGTGCTCGTATTCTTTAATAGGAATATACTTCTCTGCTGGTCCAAAAGAGTACTTGATCACCTCAAACCTTCTAATTTTGCAAACCGGTGGTTCTTGGTAGGGATTTCCAAGCAATTAGTACCTATCTTCTTTGAATTACTCCTCTTATTCGTTAGCATGATAAGATACGTTATCCCTAACCAATTCATTGTCAAGGTTGCCGATGCCATGATCATCATTTGGCTCCTTTTATTTTTGAATAACCTCCTCCTCATTTCTTCCTTCATGAATGTTAAATGTTCTAGAAACTTCTAGATAAGGGTTATAGTTAGCATTGATATTGGTGTTCGCGTAAGTCTCGTGTATATGAATTCTCCAATTAGTGAATGGAGAACATTTGTGATCATTCATCTTCCACTAATATTCCTCGAGTTTTACCAATAACTCATAATCAAGATCGTGAATGTTCCCAAAGCATCTTTTTAACCATGCGTAAAAATTCATTACTCCTTGAGATGCATCGCCCCATGACTTCTTGTAGATAGCTTTTTGCTTCATAACATCCTCCTTTAATTTCCTATCTACTAGATCATCATACCATTCCTAATCTTGAAAGTAGGTGATGTAACCAACTCAAACCATCCCTTGTAATTATCCTCCATTACAGAATCCTTCATTATTTGAATTGCAAGTGGTCCATTTAGCTTTCCCATTCTTGAAACGGATAGGCTCGCAAATATGATGGATGCCATCAATGCGAATTCTATTTTCCGAACATGGTTCTTCGAGAACCCATGGTATTCCTTTGTTTCATTCGTCCATTGATTGTGTTGTAGTAAATCTTTTACCACGGTCTCAACGAAATAACCCAAGAAGTTCTAAATGCCGCAGCTGGTGGTATTTTCCTCTATAAAACTCTAATTCAGTGATTCAGCTTCTCGAAGACAAAGTCTTACTCAAGCTAGACTAGGCTAAAAACCAAAAAACCAAATCATCTCTTATAGATAAATCCGTTGCATCGCGTTTAATGTGTAGTAAGTAATTCCAACACTGACAATATATGGCCCAAGTGGATGCCATGACCCCTAAAAATGGATGCTTAGTAAAAGAATTTCAATCTCATTCAAAACAAAACCTGATCATAATGATGATAACATACCCGATGTGTAACACCCCCATTTTTACATATAGCAGCGGAAGCTAATCTGGGGTATTACTTCAAGGTACAACAGTCATAATCATAGAAAACGAATCAAAAAGAGTCGTTTATGAAAATAAGTTATCATTCATTTATTTCTTCAGAGTTTTTACAAAAGAGAGGTCCCAACATTTGTACAATAAAGTTTGAATGATAACGGTTTTTCCATCATCATGTCCTTGCCACTCTGTGCCATTAGTTACCTGAGATAAAACATGCTAAAAAGTCAACACAAAGGTTGAGTGAAATCTATAGGTTTAAGTAATATAATTTAAATGCAAAATGGGACATTTGGGTTTCGTTGATATTTATACCAGTATTGAAACCATATTTATTATTGGCCATTAGATCATGGAATCCGGAGGCCTTGAGGGTATGGTGATACATTATTGCCTCTGCGGGTACCTTTTACCACAAATACCCGTGTGATTTTCTAATGATGTGCAAATTGGTTACACGTAACTGGGTACACCAACGGGGAGTCCAGCCCAAAGGAATCTAGTCAATCATTCGCGCTTACATACGAGATTAATTACGGTTCATGAATATGGGACTTTAAGCAAAAGCAGTTACTTAGGCAATAGTAAATTGAAATAGCATACAGAAATAATTGCATTCATGTTTATAGCATGTATCCCCCTCGCGGGTTTATAAAACATTTGAAATATTGAAATGCGAGGCTATGAACTCACCTGAACAGTTATAGGGAAATTGATAGCAATGTATATGAAATGAATAGTAACGGCTTCGTCACGGGCAACCTGGGGTAATATATGTCAAGTCTTAGTTTGATTGAATATGTAAGATTTTACATCGATGTCGGTTTTGATATTAAAATTATCATAACACCGTTCGGGCCATCATAATTCAGAAGTCATTCAGTAAACGTTTGAGGAGCTAGGGCACTTTAAATCGTAAACCCAACAACTCAGTCAGATGTAATACCCAAGTGAAATTCCTTAATATGAAGCTCCTAGTATTGTGGTACGATATGAATCGGGACCATAATTTTTGAAAGCACATTGATGATGAATATATATAGTTATAAAAACATAAGCGTTTTAAGCAATTTTATTCAATATTGGAAATGCTAAAGCAGTCAAGCATTAATTAATTTGTCTTGTAGTGTTTTGAAGTGTTTCTTATACTTTTTCAAAATGTTATTTTTAGACCTTAAGTTTGAAAAGTGGCAGAATATACCTTGGAGTTTGCACTTTTATGACTTTGGTCCCTCATGTTTAAAAGTCTATCCCAAGAAAAAACTTTTACTTTAAAAAGTGACATTTATAGACCCTGTAGTTATAACATTGAAAAATGACACTTTTAGTCCTTTTAGTTATACGTTTCTGAAATTTACGATATATACCCCTTTGGCATGGATTATAATTACAAAAATGTTCAAATGCCATGGCAAGCTTATTAACATTTCAATAGACATTTATAAGTTATAATAAACTAAAATATGAAGATTTAACACAACGCAAGTTTAAATTAACGATTTGTTAAGATAGGAAGCAAAACGGGTCATATTAGGGTTTTAAAATGAAAAATCGCATGAAGTTTTAAGTCTCAAATTCTTTCATGATTATCAAAGTGATTATTTTAATGTTGTTAAGCTTATTGGGATAGATTATAACAATAGTTTACAAGCTTAGCTTATAGATTAAGTAAAAACATGAAATTAGGGTTTCGGGTGTACGGTTTTGGATCAAAAAGGTATAACACATAGGTTTTTGAGTTCAAAGCTTTATATTATGATTTTAGCATGATCATATGAACATTATAAAGGTATGAATACAGAATATAAGCTTAGAGAACCTGGTCTTGAGCTTATAGCTTAGAAACGGGTCAGAATCGGGACTTTTAGCTTCGTACGCCTAGAATAACGACTCCCGGGCTTCGTTTCTTGGTTTCTTTTGCTTCCTTTCTGTACTTGAGCCTTCTTAAGATCACTTAGGATCTATTAGAGAAAATTATTGCTTCTATGTAAGGGTTATAGAGGAGGAAGTGGGGGATGAAGAAAAATGAAGTGTTATGGTTCCTATTTATAGGTGAAATGATCTTGGTGACCAAGGTAAGCTTATGATCTGAGTTAGGACATGTGTAAGGGCTAGAGGGTGATGAGGAGGGGCTAGTAGATGTGTTGGTTAAGCTAGAAACTAGCTTGGATGAGGTGTTTTGCCCATGTGATGCCGCGGCTTATACTAGAAGAAACAAGAAGATCAAGTGCATTTTAAACAATATAAATGGAAGATATTTTGAAGAGAGGTGCTTGTAAGCAGCTAGGGAGGTAAGGTGCTTGTCATTGAGGTGCTTAGTTGCAAGAAAATTAGTTAAAATGGGTCATTTTGCAAGGGTTTTGTATTTCGGGTTCACTAGGGCTCATTTAGGGTTTTTAAGCTTGGATTTCTTATATACTTGATTCAGAATGATAGGTTACTGATCCTAAAACTTATATTAAGGATTATAATCAAAAATTTATAGGTGGTTTGGGTTAAAATTGGTAGAAAATGAGTAAACGGGTCAAAATCACAATTAGGGCACAATTAGGGTTTTCTAGTTTTATTTCTTGTACATTGTTGTTAATATGGTGAAATGATGATGGAAAGTGATTGAGAATGTTGTAATTTATGTTATTATAACTTATTTAAGTATTGGTTTAGGTTTACAATGGATAAAAACGAAGAAACGAGTCATGGTTCAGAAACTAGCTCGGTTTTAGGGTTTAGGGTTTTAAATTAGGGTTTTGAGTGCAAAAAGATGTATGAAAGCTTATGAATAGAATAATTAGGGTTTAAACATTGTATATTGAGTGTAGTATCTTGTACACAAGTGGTGGTGAAGAAATTAGAATGAAAACAGAGGTAAAACGGCTATTTTGGAGATCATGCTTAATGACTTGTATATTGAGCATTTTGAGATTTGTACTTTGACTTGAATAGATTTTATATTTCAAATGAGATGTTATATTGCTTGTACATATGCTTTAGTAGCTTGTGCATTCACTTTTAGATGTTAATCCTTCATGGAATTAGGGTTTAGAGGCATCCCATAACGGTTTAAAGCCCGTTTTGATATAACGTTACGAATGGTACATTATAGGAATAATGTACTTTGTAAAAATGATATTATGATATTGACTTGATATATTATGATGATTGCTTGACATATATGAAGATAGGATTGCCATAGATAGGTTGCCTGAGCCCGTTAACTTTAATTATGCAAGAAATGTTGCACATTGAGATATTGGCAAAGTAAGTAATGTAATGTAATAAAGCAAGAAATTTCCCTGAAAAAGGTGAGTTCATATATAACTGATATATTATACATCATCTAACTTAATAGATGGATATTTACATTTATGAAAATTGTGGGTTGTTATAGTCTCCACCCTTTAAAGAAATCTCGTCCTGAGATTTAATTAGATTTCGAAGAGATGGTTGAAAACAGATGAGGATATTTGGCATGAATTTCATCTTCGTGTTCCCATGTAAACTCTGGTCCTCTTTTAGAGTTTCATCGTTTGCTACTGGGTGAAAAGGCTCCCAAGTCAAAAGCTACAAAGAAAAAGTATGACTTTGAATCATCTCCAAAGACAAAGCCTTCTCAAGCTTCCAAAGGTAAAAAGATCAAGATTCTGCTAAGGAGATAAGCATGCTTACAACAAAGTTCAATGTTTAACAAGTACATATTGATGTTGGTATTCTCATAAGCATAAGAAATGACGTTGGCAACTAAGAGAAGCTTGAAAGAATTCCATATCTCTCACGCAAGTGGCTCAGGTGATGGAGTTGACATTCTGTCAAAGGTTCCTGGTGAGCAACAACAAACCGGATCTGGTACAAATGAAGGAGCTGGTGACAAACCAGAGGTTCCCGATGTACCCGAATACAGATCAGAGAGAGTGAAGAAGAATCCTGGACTTTCAGTCAAGGAGAGGATGAGGAAGAAGATGAGGAGCATGACAGTGATGATGACAATGATGATAATGGTGATGAAAACAATGATTAAGAGAATGACAGCCAAAGAACTAAATCAGATGATTCAGGAGATGAGTTTGTTCACCAGACCTTGTCAACATACAAAGCAGATGAAGAGGAAGAAGAAAAAGAAGAATAAAATGCGATTATGAATGATGACAGGACTTTCTGATCAGAAAGTTTCAACACCACCTGACTATGAACTCACGGAAGAAGATGTAAATCAAGAGTATGATGATACTATGGGAGAGGATCAAGAAGATGGAGAAAATGGGGAACTGTACGGAGACTTGAATCTTAACTTAGATAGACAGGATGCTGAAATGACGGATGCTCAAACTAATCAAGAAACGGAAATGCTCAGAGACTCCTAACTACTGAACCTCCAGATTGTTCAAAAACAAAGCTCCTCTGTTTAACAGATTTGGTGGCTAAATCCATTAATCCCTCTCGGATTTAGTATCGGACTCGATTCTAAATCTTAATTTTGTAGCAATTTCCACCTTCCTTGACACTACAATCCTCAACCACATCCATCATCAACCTCAAACAACTAAACATGACTCCACAACAAACATACAAACTATTCCAACAACAAGTTTGCTTGAAATCCCCAACTTTGCATCTCTATCAGGCTGTTGATCGTTCATTTAGGGTATCCTCACTAGAGTATTTGAATTGTTGAAAACTCAAACAAACAAATCAATTTGCTGATAGCTGTTGTAGCATCTATTCCGGGCATTGTTGACAACTATTTACTTCCAAGATAAAACGATGAAGTAACGGGGTCTTTAAGCTAAAATCCAACAATCGTAGTGAAGAAGCTCAAGCAGAGAATCAAGGACTTGGCTCAAATTCAATGGATCTACATGAAGGAAACTAAATCTATGGGCAGGGTCAAAGCTTAACTCAAAACCTCCAAATGATATGTCAAAAGTTTAAGAAAATATGTTACGAAAACTTTCAGGAGCTGCGTGTTGGTGTTGATCAACAATCAACCTCCGACATCATAAGCAGTTCGCCTTTCGCGCTCTGTACTTAAGTTAAAAAGATTTAAAGGATAAAATGGCTAAGACAATAAATCAATGACAGATCAAAAGTTAGGAAGTATCTTTTACAATGCGTTAGTTGAAGCATATAACTCTGACAAATACCTACTCTCCTCATATGGTAATGTAGTTCATATTCAAGGGACATGATGATGAAGAACTAAGGATTTGGAAGAAACCTCGTGGATCATAAAACGTCATGGGACAAAGGAGAAGGAGATCAGGCAAGGAAGGCTTAGTCATCCAAAGATACCAATCATAAGGAGAGAAGAACAACACGCATTCCTAAAGACCATCCAGATTCTTTATCTAATCGAATTGGAAGATCTACACATCAAGAGTTCATTCCAGAGACGACGACACGTATCTATGTAAGAGAGGTATATCTAAGTGATGAAAGACCTATGGGAAATCCAACAGGCTCTCGAAACTTTCTGATCGTGAATGGAACAAACAAAATTGTTGCCGATCGACCTCCTTAACCTTGGATTGTCTCAGCATGCACAAGCTTCGGCACAAACCTCCTGTTTAATGAGTTTCTGGCTTACTCCATCGATTTCGATGCTTTTATATTTGAATCGGCTCATACCATTCATAAATCTAACTTAAGATCTGTGACCGGTCCATCAAACATTTATGATATCATTAAAAGGCACATGTAAAAGAGTGTTGTGGGAGTTAGAATACTCCATCTGGAACGGAAAGTATTCAAAGCTACCAATGATTAGTTAGATTGGCATAATCCTGAAGGAAGATCGTTTATCCACATGATTTACGCATGCCACTTCCTGTGATTCTGGATGCTCCGAGGTTGTTAAATCATCCCTTATGATCAATTTCATCAATAATTGATCTCGAATATCTAAAAGGAGGAAGCTTAGTCTGCAAATATACAACTTCAATCACCAAGACAAAGGCTGCTGATTACGGTCACGTTAAATGGATTGAAGACAAGATTCCTAGAAGTACATGGAGTGAGGTACAAGTTGTCTATAACAAGTATACCTACTGGGGAACATATCACTGAGGATCAAAACGTAAGAGATTCTATGGATATGCTTTTTTTTTTTTACCACATGGAAACTTCAATGACGTCTTATTCAAAACAAGGATTATTGCTTGTTACAAGTCACCAAAGATTCTTAGGCAATTCTTGGTTACAAACATTTGGAAGAGATCACAGTTCGAAGACAAGATGATAAGCTCTACAAGTTTTGAGGAGGCGACTTCAAAAGACTTTGACGTGAAGATATTGAAGATATGTTACTTCTTCTTGTTCAGGGAAAGCTGACGAATCTCAATGTGGATGAACGGTTTGCACTTAATGTGGCTTTGAGAATGTACACAAGACGCATTGTAATTCAAGAACGTGTGGAAAGGGGGGGGGTTCTACAACTGGTCGTTGAAAGCTCATCAGAAGGAAGAATAAACCTACCAATACCTGACACATACATTCAGTGACAGCAGTAAAAAAGGACTCTATTACACTGCTTTACATGTTATTGATATTCCAAGGCATTTTTTATCAAGGTATGACATGACAGAAATTCGTTTGTATGCGCACTCGATGAACTTCAACAAGTTTCAGCGTAGGCACACTACAACCATGTTCGCACCAGTCTCAATGATATTGCTACTGGGATTCAAATGGAGTATTTTCCAAAGAGAAAGTGGTCAAAACAAGACAAGCAGAGAGCCCGAGTGATGATTAAAGCCATTGACAAGAAACTCAAAGACAGGAGGTTGATGCGATAGTCTTGAAAAGTTTTTGTGGAAGACCTTATAGAGGAGACTTTCGGTTCTACAAAGGACATTGATTCTTACATATGATGTCCTTATCATTCAGGTCAAATCTTCTAAATAATAAAACTTGTGAATATATTAATATGTAGTGTAGACTTATGGTGATAATAAGGAGTGCTCGAGTATAAAATTTTCAAGAGTTTCTTAGTAAATTCATAATTTTTCAAAGTATTGCACTCAACACTATCTTATATGCCCTCATAAATTGAAGGGTAGCATTAAAATGTTCCTTATAGATAACTATATAACATTTTTCCTCGAAAGGTTAATCAATTGATATCCAAAATATCAAGGGGTTAACATTTTGGATAAGGGAGAAAATGATGATTAACCTGGATCTATCTTGTATAAATGATTAATCAAATAAAATGGACTCTAATGGCACTCCACACTTAGAATGAACTCGATACGTGCACATGTAAATGGGGGAGCTTTTAGTGATGATTAAAAACATTCACAAAGTGTAACCTTTTGATATTTTATATTTTCCAAAACAATTGAATGAAGTTTATTTCAATGAGTATGGTGTGCAGTTGTGTGGAAATACCCAAAAAGACCGACCATGTAGTTAATTTTATGGAGTTATAAGGTGGTTAGGTATAGGTATTCAAATCTCATGATCCAGCCAGAACCAGAGGGATCTACTCAGGGATATCCACTAGGTAGTGTAGAAGTCCTTAGGTATGATACAAGGAGAAAAAGTAAGAAAAGGGAATAATGCCGATTGAGATGGAGCTAAACTCTTCACCAACATTGGTGTTAGTTTTGAAGCTCGGTTAAGCAATTGAAAGGGTTGAAGATATCGAAAAAGAAATGTAGGATAAAGGGTGTAAAGAAGAAGCCCTCCATACCACTTAGGCAGAAGAAAGAAGAGGTATTGAAACCGGCGTCAATTACATAAACTGTCAGAAAAATTAAGCATTGTCTGGACATTGAAAGACTTTCATTTGACCTAGTGACGCTATGCACAACTTGCACAGCCACTCATAAGTAAGAAAGACTTTGTTTCAAAACTCACAGAGATTCACACATTTCTTTTTATCTCTGCTCACTTTAAGGGTTAGGTTTTTGTTATTGAAAAAGGTGGCACTAGCTAAGCCTATGATCACTAAAATCATAAGTGCACTATTAAGTCTAGGAGCCAAAAAGAGACCATCATAAATCTCATTTGGAACTTGTCAAAACTATGCTTCGCATGCTAAATTCACGCAATGTGAATAACAAGATATATACTAAGAGTCCTACGCATTATCTTGTTTATTTGCCAAGAACATCAGAGTGATTTCATTAAAATGATGATGGAAAATCATTCTAGAGGTCAACATCAAACAAATTCTCTTGGTAGGTGACTTGTGCGATTCCTTATGAATCAAACTTGTGACAACTGGAAAGAAATGATGGTGTGATTCTATAAGAATATTATACTAGTTCCAGGTTTATGAATGTAGATTGAGATGAATTTTACTTTAGAAGTGAAACATCGATTGATTTTTAAATCATTTTTTACATTCAGTCGGTGAGATAGTAACTCGTGGTTCACATTATCGTGCTGTCTGCTTTGTGAGACGTCCGATAATGGAGAACTGTTGGGGTTTGATGAATCTAATACACATGTGTTAGAAAGATTCTATACTTTAGCTGGAAATCAACCTTCGTCAAAGGACGATTTTCTTAATTGAATTACCTGATCACAGGTCGATCCTAACGGATTCGAAAGGTTACACCTCAACTAAAACACGGGCGGAATGACAAAAGCTTATTGTCCCCCACTTTTTTGCTAACTGTTGTTTTTGCAGGAAATTAAAGATGGTGGTAAAGGTACCTGTTTTCCTCTGACTTCACAAGATTCATTTTAGCCCACTGCTCATACCTGACCGACAAACATAAAGACATCATGGAAAGCTCAAGTAACAGTTTCAAGACAGTCCGGTACTTGTTACCGTAAGTCTTTCTTAAAGTTACAAAGTATTAAGTCAATGAATTTCAATGAAGTTTCCGTCCTCTAATACCGAATGTTTTCTCGAAAAAGTGACGAAGTGTTTAAAGTTAAGAATTTCAAGAAAGATGCAACTTTAAAGCTTTAAAGTCAACAAATCAAGAGAAAGGGTATGAGATAGTCGGTTTCCTAAGTCACAAGTTTCACAGTTGGAAAAGTTCATTTAAGATGGCGAAGAGATTAGCTTGGTTGATGATCTAAGATGCTCAAGATCACTATTCTCACATTACAAGTTAAAGATAAAGGGAACAAGCTCGATCCACAAAGTCACTAATCACTACAATTATTCATAAGAGTATCATAATGAAGTTTACGAGCTGAAGACTAAAGATAAAGCATAGTATGCTAGGTTTAAAGTTTTGTAAATTGGAGTGACCTCCCTTAAGGGTGTAGGATTGTTAGGAACAAGAAAAGTATCGGTCACTTCCAATACTAAATAGTCTAAGCCCGTAGTTGGTCATGATAATATTATGTAAGCTAATATTATAACACCTCGTGTTTTCAAGTCATTGACGACGTCGATAAATCTACTATCTATTTTTAGCGTTGTACGCGTTTGCTTGTAATTTCATGAATTAAGTTTAAATCGCGTAAGCTAAAAATTAGCGTATTCAATGTTACGGGCATTCCAAACAATTAAATAGTTTATATTCATGCAAGCGGTTAATATAATTATTTTTGGAGAATAATTATTTACTTTGTTTATTTTTATTTTATTGGTACGTAAAGTGTATACGTTCGCGTTAAATTGCGTTTAGGCACTCGGAACCACTCAAAACTTCTTCAACGCTTCAACAAATCCATTTTATAACCCAATACATAAAAGTTTCTGAATTTACATACTTATCTTAATGTATGCCGAAATTTTTGCAAAATTTACCAGTAATATAAGAAAACTTTTCATTTGGTCAAATGAACAAATTACCTCATTAAAAAACATACCATACCTTGTCTCTTGACCTAAGACCAAGACATGATATGCCCATCCCTAGGACCATACCATGTCCCTTTGAATGTTTTCTTGACTCTTGACCTTTGAAAGTGTTATATACATACAAGTAACTAGGTAGTAATACATAGAAGCAAAACACTTAACCAAAAATTGAAAAATCTCTTCCTTTGGCACTCATATAGCTCACGGCTACGTAGGGCTCCATAATAATCCATAACAAAATTTTTATAAAACCATAACACCTATTTTCACATCCATTATAAGACATTCTAAGGTGTTTCCAACCATTGAATCACCATTTTCAAGTATTACTCAAGTGAAAGAAAGCTAGGGTTTTTATTAAGGAAAGCTAGGGTTTCTTTGTGCAAGCTTGGATTTTAAGGCTAAACTAGGGTTTAGCATTTGTTCATCATCATCATCATTCATCATAAGGTCTACTTGAACTCTTTATGTTCTTACAATATTCATTTTCATGCATATGTTTATTCTATGTTAGCTTAAATCACCATTTAGGATTTTATCATGAAAATGAGGTTTTTACTTGAAAAGGTCATATGGATTACTTTTATATATCTTATGATGTTAGAGGCATCATGATAAAATGGATGAGAAAGTGTTTTATCATGTTGTTTTGGTATAAAAATGACCATGTACTAATTAGGGTTTTGAATGATCATTTAATATGTTTCAAGTGGGAAGTATTGCAAATGGTGAAATCTTGTTTATGGACATTAATCATGTTATTAGAAACTAAATAAAGTCATGATGGAAGAATTGACTACTTTATACACGTAGGTTTATTTGTATAAAAGTGGACTAAGTGTATAAACTTGTGTTAAAAAAGGTTAATTATGAAAGTTAAGGGTTTTAATGAATATCTATGGCACTTGGTTTAACTTGGACTATGTGGTCGATTATGTAACATGGGGACTTCTTATTATATGCTATTTCATATGACATATATGAAATATAAAGGGAATGTGGTGTTTACAAAAGTGGAAATATATTGGAATAAAAATGATAATATATGGACAATTAACATAAATTCAATCAAAACATTCTTCCAAAATTGTATAAAAATTATACTTTAATATATTTTTATAAGATAATACATTTCACGTCTGTTCACGAAAAAGTATGAAACTTGTCAAAGGCATTAATACAAAAAAGTTCGAGTATAAAACAAGGTTATTTTTCGCTATTATACGGAGTCGTTAAAGAATTTTTATAAAAACTTTTTATAAAAATTGTAAATATAAACAGCAAGGGTTAATATATTTTACATAATTATACATATTTTTTGGAATTCAAAATGTTAAGATTCGTAATTTTTCATTAATGGTCGAACGAGTTATGAATTTCGCAATTTACGAAATTAATATTTTATAAATGTTACTGTTCTGACAGAAAGTTGTATTTTTGTAAACCTCATAAATTATAGAACTTTCAATTAAGAGTGTCCTCTAAAGAATCTCTTCAAAACCGAGCTATATAACGAATATAAATACGAACATATCGGGTTTTACGAACAAATACGGTAATTAATAAATCACGTTCTGATTTGTGAAACAGTAAAAAGGTCATGTTCACCAGAGGTCACATACGGGAATAAATGTCAAATTATGATAACTCGTCTTGATACGAAAAGATGGGCATAAGAAACGCAAGAAACGGATTAAAAACGTGAAAGTTATGACGATTTTACTAAAAGTATGTTTATAAACATTTTAAATTTTATAAACATGTTTTCACTTAAACATTTAGATGGTGATTAGCTATATAGACATATGCATGGTAGGAAGTACTTTAATGTTTTAGTGACTTTATACACGGACTTAATTTAAATAGGTTGCATCTGACGATTTGCGTGACGCACTATTTGTGATACACTTGGTATTTGCTCACTAAAGGTGAGTTCATAGCCCCACGTTTTACATGCTTTTGTTTTACAAAGTTTTTGGGGTGAAAAACATGCAATGTTTTACAACTGGACACAAGTGGTTAAGTTTCACATTATGATTACTGTTGCCTTATAAATGTAGTTAGCGATTAACCAATTGTGCCGCATTTTCATGCAACAGTTAATACCGAGGCGCGAATGTTATAAACTTAGATCTATTGGGGTTTGACAACCCGTTCGGGTGATTTGCTTATCCAATAGGGAAACAGAACGTTATACCATGTTCGAATATAGGATGTTGCGGGTTTAGAACATCACCGACGGGCAATGTAGGCATTAATCTTGGGTAGTATACACGTCAAAGCTTCAGTATCATGAGCTTAGAGCAACGTAATACAATTATATGATGTTGTAATTTGTTGCATTATCATACACTTGGTGATCTTGTGTTACCAATATATGATTTATCAAAAACCTATGAATTCACCAACCATTCTTGCTCTGAAGTTTTTAAAGCAAATGTTTTTCAGGGGATCAGTAGAAGAGGTAAAGGGTACATTTGGTGGATTTGATTGAATATCATGCATTAAAGCTTTTTTATCGCCAAAAATATTTTTGTATAAACTGTTGGTCTTTGAAAAAATCTTTCGTATTTTGATCACGTGAAACAAGTTTAGCTTCGGGCTATGTACAATTACTTTGTTAAATCCAATGTATCGTTTTCCAAATGACTTTTGGTCGTTCTATATATTTGTTGTGATATTGATTGAGAAGGAACACGCCCCGGGAACACTATATTCCGCCTGCGACCCAATTTGGGGGTGTTACAGATTGGTATCAAGTTGCCATGGTTATAGAGACAAGGTCAATTGGTTTTGCTGGGTCTATAACGTTTTCAAACAACGTATTCATACAATGGTTTTACACGGAACATAATAGGTGCATAATCATTTCATGCACACCATAGTTGTGTGCATTAGTTAAGTTGGACTAGAGGCTTGCATGATGCATTATTGTGTTATAGGATAGTACATAAGTACGTAAAGGGTATATTGTATATATACAAGATGAGTTTGCATTCTTCGCAATGCTTACATTTATTTATTACTAAGGGGTTTTATATGAATTGGGGAACATATCTTTAGCAAGGTGTACGTATAAGTCGTAGGTCCTAAGCGATACCTAACATTAAGCGATCCCGATTATAATTATACTTACCAGTCTTTTTCTTTGCTATTATGTGCATTATCGTATTTTCCTTACAATGCCTTATTTATATATTTTTAAGTAAGTTTTGTGTTTGCAAGCAGTTATGTTTTCATCATCGACGGTTACCTACACGTCTGTTTATATTAATTCCAAGCCATGAAGATTCCAGTGAGCTTCTGATGAGGAGCTAGAGGGACCAATGAAGGATCAGCCCCTATCTGCTGATGCCTCACCTACGGCCCTATCACCGGACTACATTGCTGACTCCGATCCGGAGGAGGATGAGGAGGATCCTACTGACTATCCTGCCGATGGAGGAGACAATGATGATAATGAGTCATCTGATGATGACGACGAGGATGATGATGTTTAGAAGGATGAGGAGGATGAGGAGAAGGAGGAGCACCTAGCTCCGGCCGACCCTTCTACTGTACGTACAGATGATCCTGTCCCCTAAAGCTGAGGATGCAGAGACAGTTAAGACTGGTGAGTCTGCTCCTACACCACCCACACCATATCATCTTGTTTTCTGAGACCAAATCTCGTGCAGTACGGATGTCTATTTAACACATACTCCACAATCACCATCTGCTAAGGCATGCATTACCGAATTTGCTGCTGCACTATCTTCATCATCGCCACCACCAGAGAATGTTAAGTCACTTAAAAATAACATAAGAATCTAGCATCTAGAATCTTGAGAGGCACCCTGGCCCATAGACAAATAGATTTGTCAGTGTAGCTCGTGTTGTATTGTATCCCACTAAACTTGAGTAATACTCGGTTGGTAGTGTTAATGAAAAGCTTGTACTCTTTTACTCATGTAAAACGATGTATTAAGTATTAACCTACGCTGTTGGTTATGATCATGCTATTGTATGATGGGGATCTACTTATGCCATGGTTGTTGTTATCTTATATCTCTACATCACGTGGTCTCACTTTACAAATATGTTGGGATCACGATGTGTCATGATTTTCCCTTGGATGAAACTCCATATGCACTTTGTTCCCTGTGATCCTCAGGAAACAATGACAACTGTTAATCAAGGGATGAGTATTGAGGAAATTAAGCGGGTTCTAGCCCAGCGAGGGGCAAATGCTATCAAGGCGATTGCTAATTATGAGATAAAAACTAACATGGCCCGCAAGTCAATGAGCCAGACCGAACAACAAGAATACAAGGTAGCATAGAATGCTAGCAATAAGAGGAAGTGGGAGGCGACTAAACTGGAAGCCCTAATCAACAAACTCCCACCTACTATGAGTGTGGAGGTTTGGGACACTACAAGAGTAAGTGTCCACTAGTGAAGTTTCAGAACCGTGTGGACAAGTATTGGAAAGAAAAAGCTCATAGAGACTCTAACGCCACGACGTCTAAATCTAATGGGAGACCTATTACCTAGTAAAACTTAAGTTGGAATTATCATATACTCTATGTCCTCTTAGGAGTTCTCGTTGTATTTTCTCTTAAATTTCAGTTGTACGAATGATTTCAAATTATCGTATTATGAAAATTTCGTCAATATTAACTTAGGTTCTTTATTTACTCTTACAAACTACTCTCACGAATATCATGAAGTTATAATGCTATTTTGACGAAAATAAGTAATGTATCGTTAGTCCTCAATTATACATGGCCTGATCAACTATGTATAATTTAGGAAAGTACCATGTCGTGCTGAGAATAGTCACTCTAAAAAAAACCTTTTATTAAGAAAATAATTTTCTACTTATATCATGTTTTGTGTGCGTATTCATAAAACGAGTTTAATTTTAGAAATCGAATTAGTAACCACATCAACTAAGCAGACCTTCACTTCATCTTACTCTAAAGTCGACACCATCTGATACCAAATCCAAAGCCGAAGGGCTGAGACACTTCACTAGCCGCCCTAGGACAAATCGCTATTGAATTTGCTCGTCAATAGAGAATTTACCAAATCACCCACTCAACATCGACTTAATGCCGTAGAATGTGGCAGTTTTGATGGCATAATTAGTATGGATTGGTTGGCGAGATACCAGGCCATCATTGTTTAACGAAAAGATCGTTCGTGTTCCATTCGGAAACGAAACGTTCATTTTTCGTAGTAACAGAAGCAACCGTGCAAACGAGTCTCGATTGAACATCATCTGGTGCACAAAAACGCAGAGGTACGTACAAAAAGGATTTCCTATCTTTTTAGCACAAGTTACTACAACGGAAGTTGAAGACAAGTCGAAGAAGAAGCGACTTGAGGACATGCCAATAGTTTGATACTTTCCTGAAGTATTTCCTGAGGACTTGCCGAGTCTTCCTCCAACTCGACAAGTGGAAATTTCAAATTGACTTGGTACCTGGTGCTGCACCTGTAGCACGGGCACCTTATCAATTGGCGCCCTCCGAAATGAAAGAGTTGTCGGAGCAACTGAAAAAGCTGTCCGATAAAGGCTTTATAAGACCCAGTTCCTCACCTTGGGGAGCTCCGGTCTTGTTTGTCAAGAAGAAAGACGGATCATTCCGGATGTGCATTGATTATCAGGAATTAAATAAACTGACGGTAAAGAACCGTTATACACTCCCCAGAATTTATGATCTATTTGATCAGCTTCAAGGGTCGAGTGTCCACTCGAAGATCGACCTAAGGTCAGGTTATCACCAACTGAGGGTACGAGAAGAAGACATTCCGAAGACTGTTTTCAGAACTCGTTATGGCCATTATGAATTCCAAGTTATGCCGTTTGGTTTGACGAACGCACCTGCCGTATTCATGGACCTTATGAATCGGGTGTGCAAACCATATCTGGATAAATTTATGATTGTCTTTATTGACGATATTATGTTATACTCAAAGAACAAGAAAGAACACGAAGAGCACCTTAAGTTAATCTTAGAACTGCTTAAGAAAAAGGAGTTGTATGCCAAATTTTTCCAAGTGTGAATTTTGGACACCCAAAGTACAGTTCCTCGGTCATGTAATTAATAGTAAAGGCATTCACATGGATCCCGCCAAGATCAAATCTGTTAAATATTGGGTATCTCCTAAGTCACCAACGAAGATTCGGCAATTTTTAGGTCTTGCTGGGTATTACCGGGGATTCATTGAAGGATTCTTGAAGATCGCCAAACCAATGACCAAGCTTAATCAAAAGAAGGTCAAGTTTGAGTGGGTTGATAAACAAGAAACAACGTTTCAATGGATTAAGCAGAAGTTGTGTAGTGCACCAATTCTGGCTTTACCCGAAGGAAGGGAAGACTATATCGTATACTGCGATGCTTCGATCAAGGGTTTGGGTACTATAATAATACAATGAGAGAAGGTGATTGCTTATGCATCACGCCAACTGAAAATTCATGAGAAGAACTATACGACTCATGATTTGGAACTTGGAGCAGTAGTGTTCGCTCCCAAGATTTGGAGGCACTATCTGTATGGAACCAAGTGTATGGTGTTCACTGATCATAAGAGCTTACAGCATATTCTTGATCAGAAAGAACTAATCATGAGACAACGCTGATGGTTAGAATTGCGTAGTGATTACGATTGTGAGGTTCGTTATCACCCAAGGAAAGCAAATGTTTTGACATGTGCTAAGGACAGGGATGAACACCAAAGGCCATCGGGTCTGTTGGTGCAACCTGAGATACCTTAATGGAACTGGGACAATATCATCATGGATTTTGTCATGAAGCTTCCTAAGACGTCGCAAGGTTATGACACCATTTGGGTGATTGTTGATTGACTCACTAAGTCTGTAACTTTTACACCAATGAGAGAGACTGATCATATGGATAAACTTTCAAGAATGTACCTAAAGGAGGTTGTCACGAGGCATGGAATACCTGTTTCAATCATTTGTGATCGTGACCCGAGGTTCGCATCAAATTTTTGGAGGACACTTCAGAATTCTTTGAGTACTAATTTGAATATGAGTACAGTGTACCATCCACAAACCAAAGGAAGACTATTCAAACTCTCGTAGATTTGTTGCGTGCTTGTGCGATCGACTTTGGAAAGTGTTGGGTTAACCATTTGCCATTAGTCGAGTTTTCATACAACAATAAGCTATCACGCTAGCATCGAGGCTACACCATTTGAAACACTTTGCGGTTGAAAGTGTTATTCACCTATGTGTGGGGCCGAGGTGGGAGAAGTTTAACCCACCGGTCTAAAAATGGTTCAATAGAAGATCAATAAGATCATCCAGATCAAGCAAAGAATACAAGCCGCACATGATAGGAAAAAGAGTTACGCCGATTTAAAGCGTAAGCCAATGTAAATTCGAGTTGGGGATAGTGTTATACTTAAGGATTTGCCTTGTAATGGGGTCGTATGTTTTGATAAATGGGGGGAGTTAAACCCTAGATATGTCAGACCATTCAAGGTGTTAAAATAGGTTGGATCCGTTGCTTACAAGCTCGAGCTTCCGCGAGAGCGGAGCAGGATTCTACAATACGTTTCATGTGTCAAACCTGAAAAAGTGCTATGCCGACGAACCGTTAGCCATTCTGTTGGATGGACTTCATTTTGATGACAAGCTTTATTTTGTCGAGGAACCAGTAGAAATCATAGACTGTGAAGTTGAACGGTTGAAGCGAATTCCTGAGTTCACGTGAGAACGAGAGGATCAATTCTGGTAGAAATACCCACACCTCTTCTCGAAGACCGCACCGTCGTCGAGTGCCAGATCTTAAGCCTTGAGGACAAGGCTCATCTAATAGGGGGAGACTATAACACCCCGTGTTTTAGGGTCATTGACGTCATTAATAAATCTGCTATGTACCTTTTGTATTGTACGTGCTTGCTTTAAATCATAAACGTTAAGTTAAATCGCGTACGCTAAAAATTGCGTTCAATGTAAACGGGCATCAAACGGTTAAACATTTACATCAATCAAGTATTAAATAATTATTTTGAGAATAATTATGGTCAT
>BQNB010106670.1:0-23339 GCA_026074375.1 Tanacetum coccineum | reverse complement strand
CAGGAAGAGAAAGAGCCCAAAGGAATGAGTTTGAAAGTGTGTTTGGACAAGACAAGGATGCTAATGGCAACAATATCTACAAGATGTTCACTCCTGTTAATGCTGCTGGATCCTCTTGTGATAATCTTGGTGGATCAATCCCTGTTAATGCTGCTACTCTTCCCAATGCTGATCTTCCTACTGATCCTCTCATGCATGATTTGGAGGATACTGGTATCTTTAGTGGTGCATATGATGATGAAGATGTGGGTGCAGAGGCTGACCTCAACAACTTGGAACAACCATGAATGTCAGTCCTATTCCCACAACCAGGATTCACAAGGATCATCCTAAAGAGCAAATCATAGGGGACCCACTTTCAACACCCCAAACTAGGAGAATGACCAAGATTTTTGAAGAACATACTATGGTCAGTTACATCAAAAAGCAGAGGAGAACAAATCACAAAGATTATCAAAATGGTTTATTTGCCTGTTTTCTCTCACAAATAGAACCCTAGAAGGTGACATAAGCTTTGACAGATACAAGCTGGATAGAGGCAAGGCAAGATGAGTTGCTACATTTTATATTGCAAAAGGTTTGGAGATTGGTTGATTTACCCAAAGGCAAGCATGCCATTGGAACAAAATGGGTCTATAGAAACAAGAAAGATAAGAGAGGGATAGTAGTTAGAAACAAGGCAAGACTGGTTGCACAAGGTTACACCCAAGAAGAAGGAATTGATTATGATGAGGTTTTTGCTCCTGTTGCTAGGATAGAAGCAATCAGGTTATTTTTGGCCTATGCATCATTTATGGGGTTTATTGTGTACCAGATGGATGTGAAGAGTGCCTTTTTATATGGTACTATTGAAGAGGAGGTGTATGTGTGCCAACCTCCTGGTTTTGAAGATCCACAGTTCCCTAACAAAGTTTATAAGGTAGAAAAAGCTTTATATGGTCTACATCAAGCTCCTAGAGCCTGGTATGAGACCTTGTCTACCTACTTATTGGAAAATGGATTTAGAAGAGGCACTATAGATAAGACTCTATTCATCAAGAAGGACAAAGGTGATATCCTGTTAGTGCAGGTGTATGTTGATGACATCATCTTTGGGTCTACAAAGAAGTCTTTATGTGTTGAGTTTGAGCAGATGATGCACAAGAGATTCTAGATGAGTTCTATAGGGGAGCTCACTTTCTTCTTAGGGTTGCAGGTAAAGCAGAAAGATGATGGAATCTTCATCAGCCAAGACAAGTATGTGGCTGATATATTGAAGAAGTTTGACTTTGTCACAGCGAAGACAACAAGGACCCCAATAGAGACTAACAAGGCATTGCTCAAGGATGAAGAAGTTGAGGATGTGGATGTTCACTTATACAGATCAATGATTAGATCATTGATGTACTTGACAGCTTCTAGGTCTGACATAATGTTTTCTGTTTGTGCTTGTGCAAGGTTCCAAGTTACTCCTAAAGTCTTACATCTTCATGCAGTGAAGAGGATCTTTAGATACTTGAAAGGTCAGCCTAAATTGGGCCTTTGGTATCTTAGGGATTCACCATTTGTCTTGGAAGCTTTTTTTGATAGTGATTATGCTGGAGCTAGCCTTGACAGGAAATCCACAACAGGAGGTTGTCAATTTCTTGGCAAAAGGTTGATTTTATGGCAATAAAAAAAAAGAAAACTATAGTTGCCAACTCCACTACTGAAGCAGAGTATGTTGCTGCTGCAAATTGCTATGGACAGGTGTTGTGGATCCAAAATCAGATGCTTGATTATAGGTTTAATTTCATGAACACCAAGATTTACATTAATAATGAAAGCACCATTTGTATTGTGAAGAATCCAGTGTTTCATTATAAAACCAAGCACATTGAAATAAGGCACCATTTCATCAGAGATTCTTATGAGAAGAGGCTCATTCAAGTGATTAAGTTACATACAGATCACAATGTTGCAGATCTTCTCACAAAGGCATTTGATGTTAGCAGGTTTAACTTTCTAAGGCCAGTAATTTGGGAATGCTTATCCCTTGATGCATTTGATGATGTGGAGGTTAATAAGTGTCAAGATAGAGTGGATTATGCTTGACATGAGATGGAACAACAGCTAATGATGAAATTCAAGTTAGTACTGTTGGCCTACCTTACTACTAGTAAGTATACTTTCTACTGCTGTTATAATTAATACTGTGAGCATTGAGAGAAAATAAAAACAGACAAAGAGAAAAAGTGAGCTTAAAAGAATTAAGAGAAAGCAAAAACAGACATAGAGAAATTATGAGCTCAAAAGAATAGAGAGATTTGTGAAATAAAAACAGACAGAGTGATTCAGTGAGCAAAAGAAATGAGAGATATAGTGAGTTCAAAAACAGAAAGAGAGCTTGTGAGAATCAACATTAATGATGGAAATGCTTTTTGGAATGCCATTGAGGTTAAAACTGGGTTACCAACACAAGTTTCCAAAAGTTAATACTACTGGACTAGCATTTCTGAGTACTCCTGGAACTATCTTAGTATGTTAGTCTATAAACTTATTACTACTCTCATCGCTCGCTGGGCATATACTTAGTACTGTTTAAAGGCTAAAAACTAAGTACTGGACTTAGGCTACCGTTAGAACCGTTTGGGGCAAAACATATTTTGGCAATTAAATATACCGTTGCAATTTTTCTGACAAATATCTCATTTATTTAGGTGTCTATAATTTGAAAATAAATATTTATCTTTCTTTCACTTATAAAGCTTTCTTCAAGATAAAGAATCCATTTATTTCAGTCGGACTCCAATCAAAACCCTAAGCACTTTTAAAAATCTCATTTAACTACTTTGGCCAAAACTCCTCCTACTCTCAATTAACGAAACAAAAACCCAGAACCCTTATCATAAACTCAATCACAAATGGCGAATTTGGAATTCTGGACAAACACCAACATGTTTCTATTCTAAAGGAAACCAACTAGGAAGTGTCAGATTCCAAATAGGTAGAATATTCTCAATGGAAGTCCAATAAGTATGCTCTTACTAAGAATCCTATATCTATGTTTCTCTAATCAAAATCTTTCTGGCAGACTGCTACTGTTGAACAATTGATAATGAGAAACAAGCAATAACTGCCCACAGTTGATGGCAAGAATTCACATTAACTGAAGCATCTGTTAGGAGACATCTCAAATTAGCAATGTAGAAGGTATTAGTGCTTTGCCAAACTACTGAAATTTTTTGATTACAACTCTCACTGGATGGGGATATGTTTTAACTGATGATAACCCTGACGTTTTTAAAAAAGGCAAATTTTCCCCTCAGTGGGAAATTATTTATCCAACCATCCTACATTGTCTTAGTCATTAAGACAACTTTGTGGGAACAATTTAGATAGCAATATAGCAACTGCTATATTTGCTGGCAACAAACATAACTTTAACTTTTCTAAATAGATTTTTGATGGTATGGTGAAAAACTTGGATAGTAAATATAAGTTTTTAATGTATCCAAAATTTATTCAAATATTTTTAGACAAGAACAAAAGGTTTCTTAATCCCCACAACAGAAAATATATTTTTCCTGCTTTAACTCTACAACTTTTTAGCAATATGAAAAGAGGTTTATCTGGGGAACACACACCTTTATTTCCAATTATGCCTGCAATTCAAGCAGAAGAGGGTGAAGGCTCAGGACATCCCTCTGAACCCCAACCACCACCTTCTACTGCTTAATCTATTCATGAAGAACCAATCCCTAATGTTGTCTCATCATCACACCAAAAGACTCAAACACCTAGGCAAGCCTTAAACCAGGTCACTGAGTTACCTCAGACTAGTGAGCCTATACCCAATGTAGCAGATGAGGCTGTCTATGAGGAGTGCAATGATAGAGTGGAAAGGGCTACCACTACTGCTGCTAGCTTAGATGCAGCATAGGCTAGTAGTAACATAACTAAGACCCAATCTACGGCAATACCTAATGTGCTTTTTACTTAGGGAATTGGTGCAGGTGGTAGTCCTAGGTGCCAAGAAGCCACGGGGGGTTCCATTGCTCAGACTAGGTCTGAGAGGGTACCTACACAGCCTCATTATTCACCTCTCTCGAGAGTTTGCACACTAGGAAGTGATGAGGGCAGTGTGCAACTCCAAGAATTGATGGCTCTATGTATAAAATTGTCAGATAGGGTTCTATCTTTGGAGACAGACTTAAGGTAGACAAAGAAAGTATATGGTGTTGCTTATACCAAGCTTATCACAAAGTTGAAGAAATTGGAGAAAACTATCAACTCCAACCAAGCTAGAATAAGAGCAAAGATTGTAGTTTGAGATGATGAAGAGGATTTAGAGGATTCTTCCAAATAGGGGAGGATGATAGAAGAAATTGATCAAGATGCAAGAGTTACTTTGGTTACTCCTACACATAGTCAAGAAGATCAACCTGAAGATCAGTTAGGAGTCTTTAGTGCAGATAAGGTACTTGCAGATGCAGCTAAAAATGTTCGCACTTATACTAAAAGAAGAAGGGCAGTTAGTACTGGCAGTGGTGGAGTTAGTACTGCTAGTAGATTGTTTAGTACTACTAAAGAATCAGTTAGTACTGCTGGTGCATCAATGCCAGTTAGTACTGCTGGTACGGTTCAAGAAGTTAACAAAGATAAAGGTAAAGGTATAATGACAGAATCTGAGCCTAAACAAACCAAGACAAAGTTGCAGCAAAGACAAGAAAGAGCTGGTTATGAAGCAGCTATAAGATTGCAAGAATAGCTTTTAAGGAAAATCTTCATACAAGCAAACAGACCAAGATAATAAAGTGTTTGGAAGCATCCTCTTAGCACAAATGGTTAAATTTAGAGAAACTTGTAGATTCGGATGATAATCACAAGTTTAAGGAAGGATTGTTGGGATTTAAACCTATCACACTTAGTACTGCCAAGAGAAGAGTTTATACTACCAAGCTTAGTTATTACTGCTAGGGTTAAAGATAGTACTGCTAGAAGAAAGTTAGTACTACCAGTACTAACTTAACACTGCTGAAGATTGGAGAAAACAATCTAAGTTATTAGTACTGTTAGTTATAATAGTTAGTACTGTTAGTTATATAGTTAGTACTGCTAAAGAGATATGCATGAGATATATTAGGAATAGATATGCATTGATTAGTATACGCGTTTTGTAAGCCCATTAGGGTTTCTTGGTGTATAAAAGAAACCCTAAGGCATAGTTAGAGATATAGATCTAGAAATCATTTTTCTCATAGTTAGTATTCATAGTTTCAAGGTTATTCTGTAACTTTGATTGTGTTCAATATATTGAAAGTTTAGCAAGATCTTGTTTTACTGTTTCATTGTTCTTCTTAGTATTGCAAACTAGATTCTGCATAGTTTGTAGTATTCACAATCTTAGTTTCTATTATAGTTGTCTTGGATATATCCAACACAACTAAGCTTTAACAAGATAAGTAAGATCTGTTCAAAAGGGATCAACAGGATTGCCAAGGTGTTAGAAAATGACATGAGACTTGCCACATAGATCTTCTAGAAAGGATGGGACGTGTGAAGAGAGATGGATTTACCAACGGAAGGGAAAGAAGATAAATAGTGACTTTGACCATGTTTCTATCCTTGACTTGGAACCGGGTCTTGGGTTTGGGCTTATATCTCTTGTGCTTGAACTATTTTGGACTAGTTATAAATTAAATTTGGAATTTGGACTAGGCTAGTATAGTATAAGTATTTATTGGCTGACTTGGCCCATTAAGCGGGTGCGTCCTTGGCTTCGTTTTCTCACGCTCTTCCAATCTTGTACTCGTTTGTGTCCATTTGGCTATATTTTTGTCCTTTTGTGAATATTTGTTACTTGCATAACACAATTAACAAAACAAACAAATACAATGTATTTTCTATTTGTTTTTGGTCATTTAAGCTCGTTTTAATAAAGAAAATTGATATGTGATTAAACACATATAAAAAATCCCCCATACTACGCTATTGCTGTGTCCTCACGCAATTTCATAAATACACACATAGAAAACCAAAAATTTCAACCCCCTTAGACTAATTACCTTGAAAAGTAGCTAAGTGTTCATCTAAGGGGATTAAGAAATCACTAGTTTTGAAACGCCCCGTTTTACCATTTCTTTTTATATATATTATTATTATTATTATTATTATTATTATTATTATTATTATTATTATTATTATTTTAACAAGTGACAACATGCTTGACTTTCATTATTTAATTATAACTTTTAGGATCACGGAACAAGAAACACTTATAAATAGTGTCCAAAAGGATAAATTCATCGTCCTCGATTTTTCACCCCTCCCCCAAAAACCAAAGCTTAAAAATGAAATCAAGATGCTAAATACAAGTTAAGATGCTAACACTACTCATAAATTCAAATTGTGTACGCATAGCTACTTTCCGCTCCCTTATTCCTAAATCCTCTAAGGATTTTATTTTTATTATTGGTGACAAATTAATTATGTCCTTATTCATATAAAGTAAACCCGGTTTAGACCATAATTAGTTTGAAATCCTTTCCTAAAGAGACGATATGATGAGAATATGATCCACATTAAGGTTCTAAATTCGCATGATTTAGGGGTTATCCTTTTTATTTCATCCGAAACAACTCAACTACGAGTCCAGAGACGAAGGCTTTATTTAGATAACCCTGGAGTCGAAATTTAGCTTTATTATTATTATTATTATTATTATTATTATTATTATTGCAACATTATTATCCCCCGGTCCTTTAAACAACTGCCACATCGGTATGCGAGCCGACCATGGTCCAGGAGTCTTATTTCGACCAGGAGATCCTTGACCTTTTTGAAAACTGCCCAAAATCGGTATGCGACCCGACCAAAGGGTCCAGTGGTCTTATCGGCTTTCAGTTTATTACATAATAATAATTATTTAATAATATAGCCAACGTTCAAGCCCTTTGTCTTTTTTAAACTACCTAGACAACATAACAAGCCGTCAGAACTCGTGAATCGGTAGCCTATTTCCCCACAACACTGACAAAACCTCGATGTGTACCTTAATTTCACCAGAAGGAATCTCTATGAAGGGATTTAAACTAAGAATCGCAAAAACCAAAGTAACTCTATTTATTTAACAATTATATAACGTTTATTAAACTGGTGGGAGCAAAAAGCCACAATTAACCTCTATGAGCTCTAAAGAGTTCCAACTACTCCACGCTTAGCATCCAACTTATATTAAACTCTATCATTTTTTGTTCTTCGCAAATTTAAAATCTTTAATAAAAAGATCCGCGAATGCTTAGTCTAATAAAATCAAGCTTTGCATATTTAAAGTCTATTATGGAAACTTGCAAACTCTTGGCTTTTTCAAGCTAGAATTCGCGTTTTAAAGCTTCTTGTATAAAAGACTAGCAAAAGTTTTAATTTATATAGGTTAAGGGGCAAGCTAGAGCGCAACATGCTCGATCAAGTCAAAATTTATTCTTGTTCTCACCATCGGAAAGTCAAACATTTGTGTCAAAACACTTATTTTATTTTTGAAATTTTTTTAATTTTGGCATAAAATCAAATATTTTTGGTATTTTAGTGGCAAAACGGGGTTACGTGAAGACAAAGCAAATGCAAGTAAGATCAAATCGATAGATACCCCCCATACTAGAACTAAACATTGTCCTCAATGTGGGACTGCCACCCCCATACTAAAATCAATGCATAATCCTAATATAAAGGGGTCTCTACGTAAATCTAAAGCCGTTTATTAATTATGCTAATAGATAAACGTTAGTCAATAAGATCTAGGATATCGGATTCCCATATATAAGCATGCTAAGGATTGAAGCTCGAGTGAACGATGGACAAAACCACGAGCACGAGAGTCTTCATAATCCAGGCAATCCTGAACATAAAACACAAGCCACGAAACACAAGAAAGGAAGAGGAGATCCTCCTCACGTCACACTTATTAGAAAATAGAAAAAGAAGATAAAACATGAGTTGCCTCCCGAGAAGCGCTTGTTTTTGTTAACCGAGTCACGAGCCTGACTTGGCCCTGAATTTAGTAGTCCATGTGGAAGGTTTAGAGATCCGAGACAACCATAGGTAGTATGTCCCCTCCAAAATAATGTTTGAGTCTATGACCGTTCACCTTGATGTTTGGTCTGTCAGTTTGAGATAACTCGACGGTACCATAAGGGAAAACTTGAGTAACAGTAAACGGTCTGGTCCAACGGGTTTTGAGCTTGCCCGAGAACATCTTTAATCGAGAATTGAAAAGAAGAACTCGATCAGCAACGTTGAAAACGCGCTTCTTAATCTTAGAGTCATGAATCTTCTTTGTTTTCTCTTTGTAAATTAAAGAGCTCTCATAGGCTGGATCCCGTAGTTCATTTAATTCATTCATTTGAACTTTCCGGTGATCACCCGCGGACTTGAGATCAAAATTGCAATGCTTTAAGGCCCAATAGGCCTTGTGTTCAAGAGCTCGATAGGAAGATGACAAGCCTATCCGTACACAAGCTTATAAGGAGTGCACCCCAGATGGGTGTTTTGAATGCGGTACAGGAAGGCCCGATTACAGCATCACTCTAACCTATATCGGACCATAAAGCTCGATTTTTGCCTACGGTCCTTTCCAAAGATACGTTTCAAACCACAATTTGAAACCTCCACTTGTCCACTAGTTTGTGGATGATACGCGGTAGAAATACGGTGGGTAACTCCATACTTAAGCATGATTTTTACGAATTGGTCATTGCAAAAATGAGTACCACGATCACTAATTATAGCACGAGGAGTTCCAAATCGGGTGAAGAGAGATTTTAAGAATTTAATGACGACTCGGGCATCATTAGTGGTGAGCGCTTTTGCTTCAACCCATTTAGACAAGTAGTCAACGGCCACGAGAATGTACTTGTTCCCTCGAGAAGATGGGAACGGGCCCATGAAGTCAATGCCCCATACGTCAAAGATCTCGCATACTTAATTGCATTTTGGGCATATCAGCTTTTTGCGAGATTTTGCCTTTGACGTTGACATGATTCACGATCTTACCATGTCAGGGGCATTCGCGTTAAATCGTCAGCAATAGAAACCGGAATCAAGACTTTCTTAAGTTAGCGGTGTAGTTCGCACCATGATGTCCCCCGGTGGGTCCATTATGGCAAGCCGTGAGGATATCAATGGCTTCTTGGCCATAGACACATCGTCTAATCACTTGATCTGCACAAATTCTAAACAGCAGGGGTCGTTCCAAAAATAATGCTTCACATCCTTAAAGAATTTTTTCTTTTGTTGGGACGCCATCCCTTTTACTAATAAAATTCCCCGCATGGTAATTTGCAATATTGGCAAACCATGAGGTACTAGAATCACCATAAAAAGATATCATTCCAAGGGTCTCAAGAGGAAAAGTTTCATTAATTTCCTTTTTCTCGAGATCACCATGATGAGGATTTTCTAATCTCGACAAGTGGTCGGCCGCGAGATTCTCCACTCCTTTTTTATCACGAATAATGACATCAAATTCTTGGAGTAAGAGAATCCACTAGAGCAATCTCGGTTTAGCATCTTGCTTAGCAAGAAGATATTTGAGAGCCGAGTGGTCCATATATACTATGGTTTTCGACAAGACTAAATAAGACCGGAATTTCTCGAAGGCATACACCACGGCTAATGATTCTTTCTCCGTAGTAGTGTAATGAGCTTGATCATCGGTCATAGTCTTGCTTGCATAGTGTATAGGCTGAAAATGTTTGGTCTTACGTTGCCTAAGGCCTGCACCCACCGCAAAATCACTAGCATCACACATAATCTTAAATGGTAGGTCCCAATCGGGGGCAGCTAAAATCGGAGCTTCTGTTAATTTCTTCTTAAGAGTTTCAAATGATTCAATACATTCGTTCAAGAAGATGAATAGGGTTTCTTTTTCTAGAAGATGGGTCATCGGCCGGGCGATTTTAGAGAAATCTTGAATAAATCAATGATAGAACCCGGCGTGACCTAAAAAACTTCGAACACCCTTGACGGAAGTGGGATGAGGTAGCCTTGCTATTACATTGACTTAGCCCTATCGACCTTAATCCTATATTTAGAGATCTTATGGCCAAGGACAATTCCCTCTTTAACCATGAAATGGCACTTCTCACAATTTAAAACAAGATTAGTGTCTTCACACCTTTTGAGCATTTTGTCTAAATAGGAGAGGCAAGATGAGAAGGAATCCCTGAAGACCAAGAAATCATCCATGAAGACCTCCGTTGTTTCCTCGATCATGTCGTGGAAAATAGACATCATGTACCTTTGGAACGTAAGGGCAAGTGAAGTTGGTTTTCTCTTGGTCTTGCGAGTCAATAGGAATCTGAAAGTATCCGAAAAATCCATCTAAAAAGCAATATTATTCGTTCCCTGCTAAACGTTCAAGCATCTGGTCCATGAAAGGCAACGGGAAATGGTCTTTACGAATAGCATCATTAAGCTTCTGGTAATCAATACAAACACGCCATCCGGTGACTAGCCTTGTAAGAATCAACTCATTATCTTCATTCGTTACAACGGTCATACCTCCCTTTTTGGGTACATAATGAACGGGGCTAACCCACAGACTATCGAAGATAGGGTAAATCAATTCGGCATCAAGGAGTTTGATAACTTCCTTTTTGATCACCTCATGAATGTTTGGGTTCACCCTTCTTTGATGTTGGACTGTCGGTTTAAAGTCATCCTTCATTAATATTTTGTGAGTACAAAATTGAGGGTCAATGCCCTTAATGTCAGAGATTTTCCAAGTGATGGCATGCTTGTGTGACTTTAGAACCTTTAGAAAGTGGGCCTTCTCCTCATCTTTTAAGTTTTTAGCAATTACGACAGGTAATTTATTAGTTCCCTCCAAAAATGCATACTCAAGATGAGAAGGTAAATCCTTGAGCTCAAGCTCCGGAGGATCATCAATAGAAGATTTAATTATTTTAAGTTCCTCAAAATTAATTTTTTTCAGAGGGAGAGGAGATGATGGATCATCATTTAATAACTTCTCAAGTAGAAGAATGTTTCCCTCGGGATCAAAGTCGGCATCATCAATTCTCGGCGGAATTGAATTATTTATAAGACAAGCTTCGATCTCTTCCAAAACGAAGTCACCTCCTTCAAAAGGAGTGAGAGAGGGGGAAGAGGTAGTAATGATAGGATCTGAAGACGGAGTGAGATTGCCACTTTTAGAACTATCCAAAAATCCGAGCACCTCTTGAGCATACTCCTCACATGTAATGTCTATGACATCGATTTGATTATCCGATTCATCATCATATCTATAGGAGTATCTCGAAGTGTCTGACATTAAATGATATGGCTTCATCATTGACTCAAAGAGTTAACTCTTCGCCGTGTACATCGATTAATGCGCGTGCCGTCCTCAAGAAAGGCCTCCCGAGAATGAGGGGAACCCGAGGATCGACATCATAATCAACGACAACAAAGTCGGAAGGAAAATAAAACTTTTCTACTTTTACAAAGACATCTTCGGTAACACCAACCGGATAAACAACCAATCGGTTTGCGAGCTCGAGAGTTATGCGAGTAGGGGTAAGTTCCGGGAGCGAAAGCTTCTTCCATACGGAAAGAGGCATTAAGTTGATGCTAGCGCCAAGATCGGATAAGGCTAAGCACTCATCTAGCTCCAGAAAATCACAAGGAATAAGAAACTTGACGGGGTCTCCAAGTTTTTCAGGTAACTTTTTAAGGAGCACCACCGAACAATTCTCATTTAATAGGTTATTTGCCAATTCGAATAATTTCTCCTTATTACTAAGGAGACTCTTAAACGTAGAAGCGAACTTAGGCATGTAAAGAAGAGCATCCGCAAAGCTAATGTCGAAATGTAATCTTTGAAAGATTTGAAGGAACTTCAACGTTTGATTAATAGCTTTTTCTTGAAGCTTTTGGTCGTTAACCCTTGAAGGATAAGGAAATGATGGTTTAGGATTAGGCTTTGGAGCAACATCGGGCTCTAGAATAGGAACTTGGACAACCGGAGGTTAGACGTGTGTGGTACTTCCTAAGTTTGTAGTTTGCACCTTGTCCTTTATTGCCTCTGGTTCACGTTTCACTTCCTTCGGAAGAGGAGAAGAAGTAGGTGGAATCGTAGGTCCATCATAAGAAACACCACTTCGGGTAGTAATGACTTTCAAGTCACCTCTTGGGTTAGCAATGCTATTACTAGGAAGTGATCCCGAACCCGAGGGACTTTGCATTTAAAAAAAACTGCTCATCATGTTCTTTAGCTCATTGCTCATCATGTTCTTTAGCTCATTGTTCTGATTCATCATTGTAGTCTTGAATTCATTATTCAATTCTGTCTTCATATTACTTATTTAATTTTGCATAGCTCTCATATTAACATCATTAGTCTTCATGTAGTTCGAGAAATCATTCGAAGGTCCAACTTAAGTTTGATTAAGCGGAGCTTGATAATTCTAATTTCCTTGATTAAAGTTATTTCCTTGATTCTGATTGTATCCTTGATTCTGATTATACCGGTTCTGATTTTTCTACACATTCGGTTGAGGAAAATCGAGTGGTCTTATTTGATTACTAGCACGATAATTAGTTTCTCCCTGAGGACGGTATCCGTGACCTCCTTGATTGTAGGTCCCTGTGGCTGCAGAAGCATTGAAAGTGTTACCATCGGTAGCAAGACACTCATAGTAAGGATGCGGACCACCATAAATAACACAAGTTTCTTTTATAGCTTTAACGGGAGCTGGTGAAGGGGTCTTGTTTTAATGAAGCATAGCCTTAACGGCATCAGTAAGAGCGATAATCTCCAGTAAATAAGCTGGAGTAGAAGAAGAAGTAGTACTAGCTTTTGAAATAGCCGGTTTGTTTCTTGAAGTGAGAACTTTCGAATTATACTCAATAATAGTCAAAGCATCTCGAGGAGTACGGTTCAAAAGATTACCACCGGCGGCTGCATTTAGAGAATCTTGATCGGATTGCATTAACGTATTGTAAAATGCGTCGATTTGATGCAATTCTGAAAAACAGTAGTGTGGGCATTTATGGAGGAGATCTTTAAAACGATCCCATGCCTCTCTAAATGTTTCATCAAACCTCTGTTGAAAATTCGTGATGTCATTCTTGAGATTCGTTGTATTCGAAAGAGGAAAGAAATAATTCACAAACTTAGAAACGAGATCTTCCCATGTATGGATAGAACGAGGGGGTTCTTTTTCAAGCCAAATCCGTGCTGCCCCCTCAAGAGAAAATGGGAAAAGCATCAACTTGATAGCGTCATGTAGAATGTTCTTGTACTTAAGCGTACAAGTGATCTTGTTAAACCAACGAATATGAGAATGGGGATCGTCCCTCTCAAAACCATGAAATTGACTCAAAGTTACTAGCGTAAGTAACCCGACTTTTAACTCAAATTTTTTGGCAAGTATAGCGGGAAGAACAATCGCATCTCCGTAACCCTCGGTGGGTGTTTGGAGTAACTCCGACATAGTACGCATATCCGCCATAGTAGCAACGAGAGTCTTTACAATAGTTCGAAGCACGGGTTTGACTATTTCCTTGGAACGTCTACGATTACGTCGCTTCGAAATCGTTGAAGATTCAACAATTAAATTCGATGAAGAGCGGGTGCGCATGCACTAAAAAACAAAATAAGAGAAATAAATCTAAAAAAATATTTTTTTAATCGATAGTCAAAGCTGCACGGTAGCTCTTTAGAAAACGCACAAAGAAGCGGAAGAGCGGGTAAGCGCGAAGCGTTTTAAAAACCTTCTCCTTTCGGGTCAAAGTTCTTAGGATCAACCCTCCTTATACCTCTCTTATAGTTTGTTAATCTAAAGGTGAGCCGATTTAACAATTGACAACACGGTTTCTTTTGTTGTTTTTTTAATTTCTTTTTGGTATTTTAAATACTTTAGGAAAAGTATTATTGGTATTTTAATAAATCTACAAAAATAAATCGAGAAAAATAAAATATTTTTTATTTTTTTAGTTTTATATGAAAGAAAATGAAAATAATAAAGAAATGTAAAATTTATATTCACAAAAAAACAATAACTTCACGGGGAAGGGTCTTCAATGCATTAATCTTCAAACTTCAACGCGATAATCGTTTCACACTTTCCCGGCAGCGGCGCCAAAAATTGATTCGTATCGTTTTATATAGTATAAGTAAATAGGCAAATTACTCTTGGGGAAGAGTAATAAGCTAATCACAAATAAAATATATTTCCGAAAAGTATTGATGAGAAAATTACCCTTAGGAAAGGGTAAAGTTCAAATCGTTCCCGAGTCGTTTTCCCAACTAAGCTTGAATATTGAAAATCTTGTTTCGGTTCCTGATCGCGTGCTTGAATATTCGATATTTTGGATTTTGAATTCTAAATCTAATAACGCAAAGGGAAAGCATATAAAGGCACGCTAATCTAGAAATTAAACTAAAAAATCTAATGACAGTTAAAATGATTATAACTAATTAATAACTAAAATTAACTAACTAATTAACTAAATATGACAATTTAAATCTCTAAAAACCCAAAATGCCAATTTCTTAAACTAAATGTATTAAACTATTTTTAAAGAAACATATTTTATTTTTTTATATTTGAAACTATTTAAAACTATTTTTAGAACTAAATAATACTAAAAATACTAAACTTAATTCTAAAATTTTAAGAAAATTACTAAAAATACTAGACACTATTCTTAAGGTTTATCAACAAAAACGGATGAAAAACCTTTTACCAATAAGCTGTGAAAAATCAATAAGCTAAAATAAGCTAAATACTAAACTGAGTATAAGAAATAAATGGTGCAAGGGAATAAGGAAAAAAATCCAAGGGTGCAGTGTTAAGGTGTGTGTGTGGTAAAAGGAAGGTCACAGGTTCGAGTCTTGTGACCTACCTTTTTGTGAAAACATTTTTTTTATTTTTCTTTTAAAACAGCTATAGAATAAGCTAAAATAAGAAATTTTAATAAAAGACTTTTTGCCAAAACTTATTTATAAGCTAGGCAAAGACAATTTAAAGTGATAGATTGCTTATTAAAACTGTTTTGATATTAGACTAAGACTGTTTGGACTTAATAAGCTCAAAGATGACCAATAAGCTGAATGAAGACCAATAAGCTAGAAACAAAACTAGACGTAGTCTTAATAAGCATTAAGGACTAAAAAAAGCAAATAAAACAAGCTGATAAGCAACTAAAATCATTAAGACAGTTGACTTCAAAAAAAAAACTATTTAAGGACTTTTTACCAAATTTCTGGCTAAGATTATGAACTAATAAGCACTAGAAATAAGCTATGAACAGAAAATAGATTAAGAAATACACCCAATTAACACTAAGAAGCTGAAATTAAGCAAAATAGTTAAGTAAATAAGCTAGAAAAAAGAAATTGAAGATGGCATATTGCAACTGCAATCTTTTTGGACATTTGGAGTTTTGAAAATGCTACTTGCAGCTTGAATTGAGACTCAAAAACTTTTGACAAAACAAAAACTGAAAACAGATTTAAATCATGCTACAATAAGCTAAATTCAACCAAAGTTATTCCAAAATAAGCCAGACTCTATCCCTTATGAACACATACCGAATTCTAAAAGTTTGACAAACAAGCACATACTGATTATACTGAAACTTGCTCAGAAGTTATACCAAGGACAAATGACTCTTCGACGGATTTAAAATGAGACTATTAGACACAAATTTGAACTTCAAAACTTCATCTCAAATAGAAATTTAAGAAGATAACAACTAAAGAGTTTGAGAAACCTTATGACTAGCAGATTTGAAATTTTGCTTTAACAAACTACAAACTTAATAACAACTCTTTCAAACTTATTAAGACTGGATTTGAAACTAAATTAGAGTTTATTGAAAATGATTTGAGCACCAAAAACTAGCTAAACACAAATTTGAGGTGCTTCAAATGCTTAACCCAAACACCCCTTTATAAGATGAAAATCCTTACATAAGTTGATTCAGACCTTATTAAGCGTTAATTTGCGAAAACAGATTTAGAATAATGGATTATAAAGACAAATAAGCAAAAAAATTAGAACAATCAGCTCTATATAATAAGCCTAGCTTATATGATGATTTGACTATTAAAGCTATAAGCAAGCTAAACTGAATAAGTATTAGCTTATAAAGGTATTTAAAACTTATTGCTTATTAGGTGAATTCCAAACACTATTTAATCTAATTTGCATAATATTAAAAAACAAAATTCAAAAACACAATTTAAATAAAACTGAATTTTATTAATAATAAAGAGGTTACAAGGCTTTTAAATGAAAAATACAATTAAAAAAATTACAATAAGCTAAATTTAAGCTAAAACGACTAAGGAAAACTAGATACATCTGTGTGTGTGACTCCTCTATATTTATAGTGAGCAAGAGAAGCTTCTAGTGTGAGGAGGAGCGTCCGAATCTTCCAATCACATCCCTTGATTCAAATCCAATCATTAATCCATCAATTAGAGCCCTTGGATCACTTTTCTATGTATCTCAGCCAATAGGAGTGATTGGGATCACCAGCGTGGCAGTGAATTGATGTCATTCATGCCACGTTGGCCTTTTAGAAGAGGAGGGTTTGAGTGTGGATGGATTTTACCCGTACATTAATTGTACCCTGTGTAAAAGTGAAGAAGATGGATGAACAGTAACATTTGGCGGTTTATTGTGTTTACTGGAAAAGGGATTTTTGGCTTTAACTACTTCTTTTGGGCTTGGGCTGTGGAAATGGATTTTGGACTAGTGGATTAGTTATTGGACTAATAAAAGGGTTAAGGCTTAGGTTTTGTATAATTCAAGTTATAATGGGCTGACCCGGCCCATTAAATAGGTACGGGTTGGCCCATTAAAAATGAATACGCCTTCGGCTTTGTTTTCTCATGCTCTTTCCAGTCTCGTGCTTGGTTTTGTCCTTTTTGGCTTCATTTTTGTCTTTTAGTGAATATCCGTTACCTGCAAGACACAATTCACAATACAAACAAATACAATGTATTTTAATGTCGTTTTCGTTCATTATTGGTCTTTTTAGCTTAATATTAAGAAATAAATGATATGTGTTTAAGCACATATCAAAGGTTCATTGATGTGGTTGTGAATTTCGAGTTCTATACTATTAAGAAATAAATGATATGTGTTTAAGCACATATCATTGGTGCACGAGTCCTGAAGTGTTATCATCAGGAGTCATCTGATGGATTTCATCAAAGTTGATTTGAATGGATTCAACTATTAATATCCCACAAAAATACACGAATTTCCTTTTTTCCTTCATCTTGTCAAGATTTTCACCATCTCTGGTTAAGTAACAAGTGTAGCCAAAGATGTGAAGGTGTTTGAGAGTAGGTTTTTAGTCATTAATGATGTGATATGATGTCTTTTTGTGTCTAGGGATTATGAGAGATCTGTTCTGGGTGTAACAGGCGGTTGTGATTGCTTCAGCCCAAAAGAACAAAGCAAGTTTAGAAGCAAAAAGCATCATTCGAGCAGCCTCAACTAGAGTACGGTTTTGTCTTTCAACAATGCCATTCTGTTCAGGTGTTCTAGGAGTGGATGTTTGGTATTCAATTCCTTCTTCTTTAAAGTATGCATGGAGTGTCTTGTTTAAGAACTCCGTGCCTCTGTCAGTTCGAATAGTTATCACCTGGGCTTGAAGATTCTGTTGAATCATCTTTAGAAAGTCTTTGAGAACTTTTGGTGTTTCATCCTTGGATCTCAAAAAGTAAGTCCATGTGTATCGTGAATAGTCATCGACAATCACCAGAATGTATTTCTTACCATTGATGCTTTCAACCCGCATCAGACCATATAAGTCCATATGAAGCAAATCTAACCATTTCTTTGATCTTGTAACGGCTATTGTCTTGAAATAAATTCTGTTTGCTTTGCCTAACTCACAAGAAGAACATAGTTTCTCCTTTACAAACTTCAACTTTGGTAAGCCATTCAGAATGTCATTCTTAGAAAGCATTTTTTTTTTTGATTTTTTATTTCTTTTTTCCCTGTCATCTTGTCAAGATTTTCCCCCTCGCTCCTAGTTACGAGTACAAAACAAATTGTATAGCCAAAGATGTAAAGGTGTTTAAGATGTGGTTTTTTAGTCATAAATGATTGATATGAGTCCTTTTTTTCATGTCTAAGTGTATTATATGAGAGAATCCGGTTCTTTCTGTGTAACAAAACATTAACATAAACATGCATGATTTGGACCAAAACAAGACCAAAGGCCGTTGCGATTTTTATTTTTTTTTTATATTTTTAGTTTAATTTTTATAATTTATTGTATTATTTTTTTGGCGATTATTATTTTTTATATTTTTTTTTTTTTTATTAATTTTTTTTTTGTTTTTTTTTTTTTTTTTTTTTTATTTTTTTTTTTTTTTTTTTTATTTATTTGAATAGATTTTTTTTTTGCATCAAACAATTCCGCCCAAAAGAACAAAGGAAAGTTTAGAGAAGCAAAAAAGAAAAAGCATCATTCGGCAAGCCTCAACTAGAGTAATTACGGTTAATGTTCTCCTCAAACAATTCCGTTATGATCAGGTGTTTACTCTAGGATTGGATGTTTTGTGTAAACAATTCTTCTTATTTAAAGTATGCATAAGGGAGTGTCATGTTTTAAGAACTTCGTGCCTCTTCTCTGTCATTTCGAACAGTTTATCGCACCGCTGGGCCTAGAAGATTACATTGAAATCATATTTAGAAAAAGTCATTGAGTAACTTTCAGGGTTTCAAAATCCTTGGGATCTCAAAAAGAAGTCCATATGTGTAACGTAAATAGTCATAACGGACAATCACCAGAAGTGTATTTCTTACCATTGAAGCCTTTCAACACCGCCATCGGACCATATAAGTCCCATATATAACAAATCTAACCATTTCATTGATCATAAACGGTCTATGTGACTAAAAGAACTTATGTTTGCTTTGCCTAACTCACAAGAAGAACATAGTTTCTCCTTTACAAACTTCAACTTTGGTAAGCCATTCAGAATGTCATTCTTAGAAAGTAGATTAATGGTATTAAAGTTAAGATGATAAAGTCTACGATGCCATAACCATGCTGGAGTTGGTGAAACTAAGTCTTGAAGAGTTATTGTGTAGAGATCGGATCCACGAGTACGCGAAAGTAAGTCGTTTCCTAGAAGATCTCTAACAAACAAGTAGATTTCCTAAAATCAACCTCCAAACTGCATCATAGAATTGACCAACTGATAAGAGATTGTGATTAAAGCCTTTGACATAATAAACCCTCTTGATCATTGTATTTCCTTGAACCAAATCCATATAACCAAGAATTAGTGCAAATTGATCATTGTCGAACCGTACTGTACCCAGATATTTTTCAACAAAATTGCACAGCAACTTGACATTGCTGGTCATGTGCTTTGTACATCTAGAATCAACAATGAATAGAACGATTTAAAGAATCTGCAAAAGAATTAGAGGATGATGGAACACTTGACAAATTGGATCCTAAAGTATTTGTTATTTTTAAGACATTAGTTATCCTAGATGCATTATCTATAGTGAAACTAACGCTCTTTGTCACATTCTCATTCCTAGTTTTAGGCACCCAAATCATTTTCATCGTAGGTTTCCATTTATATCATAGTGGACATTGTTTTTCAATCCACCAAGTCCATCATTTGCTAGTGTTCCCATAAAGCATCCTCAAGTAGTTGCTGGATTTCTAGATAGTGTTTTTTAAAGCAACTATTTTCTTAGGGGGTGTTGCAACAGATTGGTTCACATTTCTAATGGGTTTTCTGGCACAAATAGGTACTTCTTGAGGCTTCTTAGTCCTAGCATTCATGTCATTTAAAAACTTAGAAACACAAGCATTGTAATTTGAATTAAACACATATTTGCCACAAGTAACACAAACCGCGTTAACATTCGAAGTTCTAGAATTTAAACTGTCATTACATGCAGTTACAAACTTTGTTTTATTTAAAATACTAGAAATCTTATGTTGGTCTTCTACTTCAGTCTTCTTAAACTTCACTTGACTATTGTTTTACACGACCTTATCTTTCATTTGAGTGCTCTTAAGCTATGGCATGCTAACACTAGTACTGTGAATTACTACTGTAGAGGTAGACACACGAGGATTAGTATTCCTAGAAGTTTAAGGTAGCTGAGGTATGCTAGGTTATGTAGGCATGGTGTCTAATTGATACATTCTAAGTTTAATCACATTCTTGTTATTTTTAGCTTGTTTTCTAGTTTGAGTTTGAGGTACATTCTGTGGAGTGACTGGTTTTGATAACCCCTTGTTCACATCAGTCTTGGTAACCGACCTTAGATTTGAAAATTTTCTCTTTTCAAGAAAATCTAAAAAAGTAGTCGGTTTACCCAATACTAATGGTTTAGGAACTTTAATTGCATTAGTTTGACGAATAACAGGTGGTTTATCAAACTTAGTTTACACAGACTATACTTTTGATTTTTCAATGAGTTTCTTTAACTCACTGATAACAATGTCTCGGTCTCATAATTGAGCTTTCAAATCTTGTATTTCGAAATATTTTTCACGAAGTTCTCAAAAAGAAAAGAAAAAAAAAAAAAAATAATAAAAATAAAAAAAAAAATAAAAAAAAATTCTCGAGTGAGGTAAGATTTCTTGTTTATATCTAACATTGTGTCATTTTTAAGCTGTTCTTGACACTGTTGTAAAGTAAGTTCAAGAGAAATTGAGTGTTTTTCAAGTTTAGCAAAACTTCTTAAAAGCTCAATATAAAATTCTTTACTTACATTTTCTGTTTGTTTGGAAAGCTTAATTTCAAGACATTCACATTCCTTGATTTTATCCAAATATATGCATTCCATTTCAGAATATTCATCAATATCATTCATAGAGCTTAAAGCAGCATACATAAAATTATTTGTGAGACATTTTTGCAAGAGTAGATCATATTCATTTGAAAATTCATTTTTATCCAATTGAAGTTCGTCAACTTCTTTTTCAAGAGATTAAACGTACTCTAAATCTTCAAACATTTCCATTTTAAGAGCAGATTCAAATGCATAAGCATTCTTTTTTGTCTTTTTCACAAGAGGAATTAAGATATTTTTGATAACACAGTTATCTCCTGAGTAACTGGTTGTTGCCATCTATTGTCCATTTATTTTTCCCAGTCTAAATCAGCAATTTCTTTAAAATTCGTGATGTTGTGTTGAACAATATTAAATGCGTGTCTACTTTTGCTTAAAGAAGTTTGAGTAGGCAGAAAACTTATGTTTTTAACAATGTTTGGTTTGTATTTAACAAAAGATTTTCTCCACATTTTCTTTCATATTTCATTGGCAACATATAATTCATCAAGTGATTTTTGTGTTTGAGGAATAAAATTTTCATAAAGACTGTTATGATTTGAGTAATCATAATCTTTAACTAAATCTTTATTCAATTTTGATCTACTCTCTTGCTCAAGAATGATAGTCTCTGCACAATCTGGTGCAAAACTATTCGCAAGATCATCTTTATCAAATGGCCCCTTATACAGACATGGTTTTTGCAGATTGAGCTTTTTTATGGTACTTAGGATTTGTAAAAGTTGGTCTACCATTATATGAAGCACACGGATTGTTTTAAAACGTTATTTGATTTTCCAAAGCAATGAATTTGTTTCTATCTTTATCTTCCCTTATTTTGAAATCCTTTTGTAATTGTTCAATTTCTTTTCAAAGATGGTCATAACATAATGTTCTAAGGAACTCTGATGAACTAACTCAGTATTTTTCTCTTTATATTCAAAAGTTTCATAAGCTTGCATTTTTAACGCTTCTACGGTTTGAAATTTTTGCTGAGTTAATTGATCCAGAGATGCTTGTAACTTACGTTCTAACTCTTCCTTTTCAATTTGACAATCTTTATACTTTTTGTACTTCTCAAGCTCAATGTCTTGGTTATGAAAGGGATTGTGGCATTTTCTTTGTTTAATTGCTTTTGAATCTTTTGTTGTCATCGGTATCAAGTTTTAAATTTGTAATTAAATTTGCAAGAGGAACTCGCTCATATTCTTGATCATCATCATTTTGATCATCCTCAAAATCATTAATACACACATCCGATGAATCTGGTGTAGTATTGCTATCAACCTTTTCCATCAGAGATGTGTCATTTATGTTTTTAGGTTGATCAGTATGTTCTTAATCATTGGCAAACACATTATATTCATCATTGGGGTGTACCTTTTCCAGTGGTTCAGTATCAAAAGTAGATCCTGATTCAACAATTGAAACCTCTTGAATCCTTGCCATGAAAAGATAATGTGCTTCTAATTCTTGTTCATCCGGCTCTTCCTCAGTGTCATTTAGCCAGTCCCCTTATTCTGTACTTAAAGGCACACCTTTTTCTGCCTGCTTGCACAACAACATATTTTCTTTGTGATACGCATAATCCTTAGCCCGCTTTGGTTTTCTACATTCTTTAACCATATGCCTAAATTCCTTGCAATTAAAACACTATATCCATGTCTGCTGAACTACCTGATTCCCTACTATTTCCCTAGCCCCAGCAACTGTCAATGTCCTTTGATTCACAAACTGCCTAGCATTTCTGTCATTCCCAGATCTTGAAGTAGTATCAATGTTCTTGTTCCTGGTGTTTGATGAAGTTTTGAAGTTGTTGTTGGTAGGTTTGGAGTAGATGTTCTTTATGTACTTTGCAACGAGTGCCAAATTCTTTTGCAACTGCTTATCTCTTTGAGCCTGTTCAGGATCACTGTCTTCATTAGATGCAGACTCGGAAGGAGGTGTAATTTGCTTGGCTATCTCTTTGTCTTTGTGTTTATTAGAAGCATGTGACTTGGATGTTGTTGATTGTTTTGATGAATATGCAATGGATTTGTGAGGCTTTGGTGCTTTATTATGGTATTCTGGATAGTGTTGTGTAGTAGCAACAAGTGCGAGAGGATTTGCATAACTTTTTAGCCTGGATTTCATTTACTTTGTTTTGGTACTAATTCAGAAGGTCAAAGAGCTTGTGATACGGATCTTTGTCCAAGTCAACGGTTTGCTTGACAACTATCACGAATCTTGACCATTTAGGTTGGAGTTGTTGTAGAAACTAAACATAAACTTGCATAGTGGCGTCCTCCAACTTGTTCCTTACCATCTCATTCATCATCTTATAAAACCTGGAGTAATACGACTCAATGGATTCCTCATCTCTGGATGTGAACTTACCAAATTCCCAAAAGAGATTAGTCTTGACATCTTGTTTGTTAAGTGACTCACCCTGCTGTAATCTTTCAATGGCTGTCCACATTTCTTTTGTAGTTGTACAAGCATCAACAGTAGGATAAATGTCATGTCCAATTCCAGTTAATATCAAATGAATTGCTTCAGCTT
>BQNB010106669.1:0-23339 GCA_026074375.1 Tanacetum coccineum | reverse complement strand
ATTTTTAACATTTATCAAGATTCATTTTATGAATGCAATTTCATAAATTGTGTTGATTTCAACCCATTTGAAAAAAAAATTATGCAAACCCAACTGAAATGATATTTTTATAAATGATGATGATTTCAACTTATGTTTAGAGAATTCTTTCTCACCATGTTAAACGATTTTCTTCTTTCTTTTTGTTATCCTTGAAGTCTTCCCAAGCTATAGTCGACTTAGAATGTCGCTTTGATCTAACCTTTTTGGAAGGAGTTTTGATCGGACTAGTCGATGTAAGTAAGCTTCCGAGGGACTATGGAGTTTAGGTCACCTTGGGAGTGGACCTAACCTTATTTCGATTCGACTACACGAAGAGAGTCTCATGTGAGTCGCCATGACCGAGCCATTCTGAAGGGAAAATACCTATGGTATTATTCAGAACGAGAGTGCCTAGGAAAGTTGTGAGGCCTAGATCGCTACGGCGAAGACTGGTAGTCTATAGTGGAGTTTTGTTATCGAGACCGATTTTGGGTGATGTGTTTGTAAGCGAATGCAGAATTGAATAACCTGAGAAGTGTGAAGTCGGATTGGATGTCCGCATACCATGTAACAGTGAATTCTCGAGAACTAGTGGTAGTGTAGAATGCCATTGGGCATGGTTATCTACGCGTTATACCCTAATAGTTAGGGAGAATGAATAAAGGTGTATATATGCATATACATTGTGATTCATGTGATATAAATGGATGGAAGTAACATTGAGTGCCATTGTGCATGAGTAATTGTATAGGTGGATACCTTGTGGCTCATATGATTTGAATGGATAAAGTGGTTAGATGGTGTGATACCAAGGAACCCGATGCCGACACTAAGGAGAGATTCTCTTAGGGTCATAAGATTGCCAAAGCGGATGAAGGCCAAAATGTCTAGTCCCGGTTTTGAAAGTGAGGACTGCAGAAGACGTCACCTACATCAAATCTGTATATGTTTCTTTTGTTGTAGCACCCGATGGCTGTGAAGAAGACTTCTTTCCCATAAATGGAAAGTAGTAATAGTGTAGTTGTGAATGTATCTTGATTGTCGAGGATAGGTATAGAGAGCTACGCGATGCCTGACTTAAAGTTGGGTGTAGTATCTCTTACTCCTTGTTGAAGGGACTCGAAATGCGTAAAAATGAGCGAAGGACTGAAACTCTAGTAAAATTTGATGGCGACATTTGTCACCATTCTGGAAGAGCAATCAAAGTAGCCAATGCCATGAGTTGAAATGAATGTAAAGGGGATTGTGTGTGAAGAAAGGCCAAGGGAAGCTATCGATGTTTCGATGACGTTGAAGATAAGAGTCATGCATCTAAGCCACAAGGACTTCCTTGTGATTCTTAGTAGACAGTTTCATTTGTAGTTCCTTCTATTGTGAAATCACTAAACTAAAATCCTTAGTTAGTAGACTTGATGCTATTGGTTGTAACGATTTGTATCATTTCATGATCAATGCAACTATGTATTAACTCTTTGTGATGAAACATGAATGACTATCTTTTGATTACTACTCGATGTTGTGTGACTATGATGGTAATGTTGCTTAAGGTACGTGTTTTGATCGTCAAGGGTTGGTATAGAACACTAAGCAACCCCTGACTTAAAGTAGGGTGTAGTGGTACTTACTCCTTGAACGTAATGACTCCGTTGCGCAAAGCCGAGCGAGAAGATCGAGAACCCTGATGGGACCCAATGGAGACATCCGTTGCCATTTCCCGAGGGAGGATCAATCGAAATAGCTTACGCCTCGAGTCGAAGGAGATGAAGTTGGGAATGTAGAAGAAATTGTCTAGTGAATGCGCGTGGTGGTCTCGATGTGATCAGTTATATGTCCGTTGCCCGATATGATGTATTGGGATTGAACCAACTGTGATAATCATCCGATAAGGGACAATTGAAATCTCCATCATTGGAGAACATGGCTATTGAATCCTTGATGCTCGAGTAAATTATATTGATCTTTTAGGTTTTTCCTGCGGGAATTATTGTTGAAACGGCTTAACTATATAGCAAGCATGGTATTGTTGGTTAGGACTTAGCCATGATTAAGTCGGAGTCGTTGTCGAAATGGCTTGACTTTTTAGCAACCATGGTATATTGCGAAATGGGATCGGCGGAATCTCCGCTGCCTGATTATGTGAAAAAGTACGTAAACTAAATTATCTAAATGCAATTGTCTGATATATGATATGGTATGGATCGTCTGGGTACGCCTACCCATGGTTTATATGCGAAGGCTTCATGGTAAGCTAGCATGGTTTATTTGCTAAAGCTTAATTATAAGCAAGCATGATAAAACGCCTAAGTGAAGCTAGGCCAAAATGCGAAGCCATTATAAAGTGGCGAATATGTGGTTATGTGATTAAGTGATTATGTATAAATAGTGCTATAGTGCGTTTGATGGAGTTAAGTATGCTCCGGGTTATTTCGCAACCGGTGGTGCATTATTAAATGAGACCGGGATGGCGACGTATGTTTTGGTTTTGTGTAGCGATGTGCGCTTTGTTTTATTGGCGTGATCACCAAACCAAGATTTGGGTTGATCTTTCATTTAAAGTCTTCATTTAAGAACGACGTGATGTATGTTTTTCCCAGATATGTTCCGTGGCGTATTTTGCCTCTCATGATAAGAGCGATTGTAATTATATTTTGATCTCGTATGTAAAATTTACCATTGTTTTTGTGTTGATTTTTAGCCTCGTATTTAGCGAATGTAACGTCGCGTATACGTCGCATGAGAACGCATGAATTCGTTCGAAGATGAAAGCCTATATCTCCTTGAGTGAGCTTAGGACGAATGAGATGAATTGAGCATCGGGACGACGCTCCCTTAAGGTGGTAGAATGTAACAACCCGAGTTTTAGGCCGACGATTATCCCGAACCGTTATTTATTTTCTACGATTGATATGGAATAATCGTTTTTCGTTTTGGGCGATTTGATAAAAATCATTATTTTTGGCTATTTCACAAGCCGTGTTTAAAATTTCTATTCGTTTTAACGTCTGAGAAAGTTAGAAAATTTTATATTTTGCTCCGAGAGCGAAATTATTTTTATTTTTATGTTTTACAGCCTTTTCCCCCTGTTTTGTAAAAAGCGTGTCAAGAATCGAGGTTTACATGATTTAACGATTTATTAAATGTTTTAAAACATTATTTAGTGAGACGGAATAAAAATATTTATGGATGTAGTGAAACCCGAGTCTTTGGTCGGCAAAAATAACGAAAGAAAATCGTTTGTACTAAAAATAAAAGGACTTTAAGGAAGGAGGGACTAAAAATCTCAAAGTGTCAAACTTGTTTCCTATATAAGGAAGTAAACTTACTTCATTTTAACACTTTAGAAAAATCATTTCTTCCTCCCTCCCCCTAGCTCTCCACGACCGACCCAACCTTTAAGCCACCACCACCGCCAAATTATCGACATGCAAAACGATCCGATTATATATTCTTGATCCTCTCATCAAAAGCTACGTTTCCCCCTAATAAAATCCGACATGCATTAAGTATTTCTCTATTTTTAATTTGGTTCGAGTTTGGTCGAAATGGGTTGAAAGTATTTATTTTTAGGTGATAAATAAACATTGTGGCTAGTGAGTTCGATTGAAAAAGGTGTTCGGTTTAGTTGTTTGGGTTGCGTCCGCAGGTTCGAACCACAAGGATGCCGAAACCAACACCTTGTGTGTTGTTGTAAGTATATTTAATACTAATGTTATTATTTTTGTGATTCGATCGATTTTTGTTATTTGCATGTGATGAAATCCGATAGAATCTTGCGTTAGAATAGATTAGAAATGATATTGGATGATGAAAATGGGCTAGTTGATAGTATTTCGAGGTTGTCGAAAGCCAAAAATATGGTTTCGATGAGTTTTTAAAAATGTATTTTCGAGCAGAAAGTTTGGCACGTATTTCGAGGTTCGAAAATTTATAAAAACGGAATTTTGATGTTAAATATGATAGACTTCGTCCTAGTGTACGTTTCGGTAATTCGAACGTCCCGTAACTTCTAATAACGAAGAAGTTATGGCCGATCGAAGTTTGGAAAAATAAATATTCACTACATGAGCTCTTGGCTTATTTCATAAGCTGTCAGAACTTTAAATAAGCGATTTGAGCACTTTCGAGTCCGTTTCGGCCTTCCGGCGAAACACGAACGTTGTTCGGAATAACGTTTTGCATAGAATCTTTTTTTGGTCAAAGTCGTGAAAACGTGTTATAGCGGGTCAAAACAGATGGTCAAACTGCTGCGTTTTACTAAAAAATAAATAGTTGCAGCAGAATCTGAAAAGGGTATTTTGGTCATTTTCTGTTAAGATTCAAGTCTCGGCTAAAACTAAAAAGTTGTCCGGAATGTCGTTTCGCATAAAATCTCTTTTGAGTCCGAAGCGTGAAAATATGATATAACGGGTCGTTTTGTACGGGTCAGATTTAAGAAAAAATATATATATATATAATAAAAAGTCAAACGTTGACTTTTAAAAGTCAATTGAGTTAATATGAGACTTGTTGGACATTTATAAAAATAATAAACACTATTATTATTACAATCATGATATTTTGGGTTCGACGACTTTAATGAACAAGAACGTTTCTAAAAATAGTAACTTTCCGAAAATAGAAAGTTTTCACTAAAGTGATACAACTTGTGTTTGAAAGAAAGATAGTATCTAAAGTATACTAAGTGATAGGATCCAGGTCGCGCAAGATGATTTCACATCACATGTGTATTTTATACGATTTCTATCGTTGCGATGTACGCATCATTCGATCGTACTTTATTATATAGTAACCGAGCGACATAATTATAGGTCGCGGTCGAGTTTGTTATCGGTGACGTTTCGTGATTGATTGATTATTGATCGTGGTATGCGATCAAGGTGAGTTCATAGCCTCGTTTTTGAACTATTTTAAATGTTTTATAAACCCGCAAGGGGGATTCATACATGTTTTGAAAAATGGAATACAAGTAACATTATGTGTACTTGTTGTTGTTTGTTCTGGAAAGTGGAACGCAAGTAGTTTTAAACGTACTTGTTGTTGCTTGTTTTATAAATTGAACATGAGCAGTTTTATACATGTTTGATGTTGTGGTTTGTTCTAAAAATTAAACTCAAGAGTTTTGAGATGATAATATGATTTCATTGCCATGAGTTTATGCCTTTTACTGTGTGACCGTTAGTTGCCTTGTTGTGGGTGAACGCTCATGCATTAAATAAATCTATTAGGTTTGACAACCCTGTCTGGGGTGTTAGGAAAGGTGAGCACCCTGTAACGGACATTTTGTATTGAGAAAGGGGTAGTGGCATAACTCCCGGTCATTTTTGTCTATCATATAATTTTGTTAAGGTTCCACAGGTGTAAATGTGATGTTTTTTTTTTTTTTTTTTTTTATGGCTTGCCTAGCTAGCAAGTCATACATGTTTTTGGTGGAACCAACTGCATTCTAAGGTTATAAATGCTTTGTGGAACCAATATGTGTTCTAATTGTTACTTGAAAACTCTATGAATTCACTCAACCATTATGTTGACATTTTTAAGCATGTATCTCAGGTTTAGGTGCTTGTGATGGATTGGATGGGACGGAACACGGATATCAAGGACGGTGACTCGGTGAATTTTGTACATTCGACAATGTGATTTTTAGAAAACGAGTCGTGTCGTGACTCATTAGAAATATATTTTCTAAACTAGTTTGGGACCTTGTAACTCTGATCTTCTTTTTAAATAAATCAAATGTGATTTTGTTTTATAAACGTCTCTTTTGAAGTCGTTTACTGTGACTCGTGTGCATGTATTATGAAGTAGCACCCAAATGTTGTATTCCGTTGCGTATCGTATTTGGAGGTGTTACAATAGTATACGAGCTACTTTGAGAGCCAAATGAAAACCATACATAGTTGAAGGATATAAACTACAAACTCGAATAAACCTAAAGGGGCATGACAAAAACATTTCTCTCCACCAAATAATATCATCAAAAACCTTGTTAAACCTCAGCCGTGTTCAAACCATCCTCAACCTCACAGCCGCCACAACCACTTTCTGCTGCTCTAAGGTAAAAAAAACCCTTATCTTATTTGCTTATTTTACATATGGGTTTTGCTTATTTTGCAATCTTGGTAAAAAAAAGTACTTATTTGGATACCCTTTAGCTTATTTTACATATGGGTTTTGCTTATTTTGCAATCTTGGTACTTATAGTATACGAGCTACTTTGAGAGCCAAATGAAAACCATACATAGTTGAAGGATATAAACTACAAACTCGAATAAACCTAAAAGGGCATGACAAAACATTTCTCTCCACCAAATAATATCATCAAAAACCTTGTTGAACCTTTGCTGTGTTTAAACCATCTGATAACCAAAGATTTAGCTTTAGTATATATAAATAATATATATAAATAAGGAAAATCAAAAATCCTCCGGGTCGTTCTCCCAACGAGGTGCGAATTAAAAATCGGATTACGATTGTGATCGCGTGAATTGAATGGATAAAGATTTTTTTGGATTGGATTACTAATTCTACAATTAAATGCAAAAACGATTAAAGAAAACCTAAAAACGAAAGCTAAAAGTGATTAAAATCTAAAAACGAGAACGGGATTCGAATCCCGTTCTTTAAAAAGCAAAATTTTGCAAAATTAACCCTACGAAAGCAAATTTAATTTTACTAGGTGCAAAATGATAAAAGAAAATTTTGAAAAAAAGAATTATATTTTTTTGACTTTTTAATAATTTATTATGATTTAAAAACAGTTTTAGAAAGAAAAATTATTTAAAAATACTAAACGAACTTATAAAAAATCTAATAAATTAAAGGAATGCTTTGAACTAAGCTTGATCTAGAAAATAGATGCCCCATACAGCTTATCAAAATATGCTGTTAAAAGCAAACAGCTTATAAGCTCAATGGGCCAAAAATGTCCTTATATACCAAGCCATTGGGACTATAACGGAAAAAGTCCCAAATCGGGTCGCAGCGTTAGTGTGTGTTATAAAGGGTTGAGGGTGTTGAGGTCCAGGGTTCGAGCCTTGCTCACCTTGGACTTCCACCTTCCCTTTTTTGCTTTTTTTTAAAACTTTTAATACAACTTATAAATAAGCTGTAAACTACCAACTTTAATAAAGGAATTTTTTTTAAAACTTAAAAATAAGCACGAAATAAGCAAAAGAAAATGACAGATTGCTTAATTTACACTAAAGGCTAAATGCTAAACTGGTGGGACAGTTTAAGCACAAATAAGCTGGTGAAAAAGAAAGATAGGCAAAAACAGTTAATCAACTACACCTAATAAGCACTTTGCACAAAAATAAGCCAAGGAAATGAAACAGACAATAAGCAAAAAGGACAAAATCTCTAAAAGGCTTAAACACTTAAATTTTTTTAACTAAAATGCAAATAAGCTCAATTAAGCTCTAACCTAAAGTTAATAAGCTAAAAGAGATTACAACTGAACTAATAAGCAAATTTAAACACAAAATAAGCAAATGCAATAAGCCATAAGTTCAAAAAGAGCAAATAAGCTAAAAGGCAAAAACTGTCAATCAACAGCCTAAGGGGGCACTTTTTGGGCTTATTTTTAAGCCACTAAAAGGATCCTTATGGGCATATGGCTTATATGAGCTTAAAGCCTGTCCTAAGGTCTATTAAAATCAGCAAAAAGAAAGCAATTTGAAACTTAAATAAGCCATTAAAAAGCTAATAGAAAAGGGCAGGTTGCACAAGATTGCCACTTTTGGCTTTTCTTAAAATGACAAACAGCTAGGTGCATGCTTACAAATAAGCTAGGAAATGACTTTTAAAAAAGCAAGATAAGTTAAAACAGATTAAGATCGTCAACAAGTGAGCTTATGCTCAAAATTTCAAAATCTAAAAACAATTTTAACTAAGCTAAACACAAGATTGAAAGATGGCTTTTGAAAACTTACAAAAAAAATGACTTGATGGTTTTTAGACAAAAACTCAAATGACCAAAGAGAACCTATTAAACTCTATCCTACTGCAATGTGACAACATTATCAACACAAAAACAATACTTAACAGCTATTTTCAAAGGCTGAATCAAATAAGCTACTTGTGAAACTGTTTTGAACCACAGTTTCCAACACCACTTAGGAAACACTTAGAAACAGTCTTTAAGACTTTAAGACTTGGAAAAACAGATCAAAATCAACTCACAAAGGCTTGTACAAGATTTCCAAAATGACCCAAAAGGTTTTTACAAGTTTTGACCCACTTTGGGTCTTATGCCAAACACCCCTTTAAGTTCTTAAATCCAATCTTTAAACTTATTTAAAGTGATTTAAGCTGAGTTTATGGAAAACAGATAACAAGTAACTAGTATTAAGCAATAATAAGCATAAAAAGCACAGGATTAAGCACTAAAATAAGAAAATAAGAAAACAAGCAGTTAAAAGGCAAATAAGGGCACTTTTGAAGCAAATCTTAAACTAATGACATGTAAGCATTAAAAAGAGACAAATAAGCATAAATCAACATAAATAAGCACAAATAAGCATAAATAAGCAGGAAATAAGCACATGAACAGTAACAAGCAAAAAATGAAAAATAGAAAACTTACAAAGCCCTTGCTCAAAACAAAGCAAATAAAGGATTCTACAAGCTCTAGCTTGTCAAAGACAAGCTAGTGTGGTCTTAAAAGCTCTTCCCTTGCTAGCTTTTCTTCCAAACTCAGCTGAGGTACTTTGAGAGTGGAATTTTTTATGATTTTTAATTTTTAGGACAGAATTAAAAGCAGACTTTTATATAAGTTTTTAATGACTCAAAAACTTATACAAAAGCTTAATCAACAGTATTTAAAAGACAGTTAAGTAAATGACAAGTATTTAAAGAAAGCTTGAAAATTTCATTAACTTAAAAGAAATTACAATGCTGAAATTTAAATGACAATTAAATTAAATGACAATGTATTAAAAAGACAGAATTAAAATGGCACAAATTTTGGTTAATACAAACTAATGGACTTAACACTAAAATTCGACAAGAACAAATGAACTAAACTAGCCTATTTTATACTAAGTCTTTATGTCTTGAGTCTCTTGTGCTTGTTCTCTGAGAGGCTTCAGGATGTGTGTTTCTTATGTGAGTATAAGTCCCAAAATCTATCCAAGCCATTGATCTTTCTTGGAACCCAATCCCATCAATCACAGCCTTTGATTTTTTGTTTCCAATAAAACATCATGGGATTGCCAACATGGCAATTGGATTGTAGTGAGGTGGGGTTTAAAGATGGTAATGGTTTTGGGGTGAAAGGAACAGTAAACGAGGGTGAGAGTGACTGGGTTGTTCTTGGCGGGAAAGTTTGGTGTTACTGTGTGTTTGATTAGAAACAGGGCATGACTTTGTGATTTTGGCAATACAAGCCCCTTAACATATATGAGTTGTTTACATTTATGGTCCTTGTGGTATAATGAAGAGTTTTGTGATTAGCCAGGTTTGGCCCTTGAAAGTGTTAAGTGGTATTGCAAGTTAAGTCCTTAAAGGACAAACGAAAGTTAAATGTGAAGGGTTTTGGACTAACGACAGTGAAATGGATTGGGCCTCATATATGTGAAAAGGGTTTTGGGCCGGTTTGAATATATAAAAGGTATTTTGGGCTTTTGGTCTTCATAATTGCACTAATGGGCTGACCCGACCCATTAGATGGGCACGGGTGGGCCCATTAAGTGTTTCTTCTATTTTGGCTTTGGCTTTTGACTTTGTCAGGATTGACTTTTTTGTTGACTTTTTGACTTTGGCTTTTTCACGCTCTTCCATTCTCGTGCTCGGTTTTGTCGCTTTTGGCTTCGTTTTTCGTCCTTTTGTAGGATATCCGTTTCCTGCACAATATAAATGAAAACATACAAATACAATGTATTTTTGGTACGTTTTTGGTCATTTAAGTCCGGTTTTAAAGGTCAAAGGTATGTGTATTTAAGCACATACCATTAATTAAATTTCAAAACAAGGATTTTGAAAAATGTGAAACTTGCGTAAAATCAAAGTTTGTAAAGAAACCATTCCCATCAGTTAAACGTGATACTAGATTGTTAGAGCTGATACATTCGGATTTATGTGAATTGAATGGAATACTTACTCGATGAGGAAAGAGGTATTTCATTACTTTTTGCGACGATTCAAGTCGGTTCTTATACGTATATTTATTACGATCAAAAGACGAAGCTTTTGATTCGTTTAAAATATACAAAGCCGAGGTTAAGAACCAACTTGGCAAAAGGATTAAAGTCCTACGATCCAACCGGGGTGGAGAGTATTTTACGCGAGAGTTTGACACAATCTGCGAAGAGAATGGCATTAAACATGAGTGTACCTCTCCGTATACACCATAACAAAACGGTTTAACAGAAAGAAAAAACAAAACCCTTGTGGAGATGGTTAACTGCATGTTAAACCAATCTGGGTTACCTACAAATCTATGGGGTGAAGCTCTGTTAGCCGCGTGTCATATACACAATAGGATCACTAGTCGTGTGATTCCTATGAGTCCATATGAGTTATGGAATGGCAGAAAACCAAACCTAGACTATTTGAGGGTTTGGGGATGTTTAGCCTATTATCGTACACCTGAACCGAAACGATCTAAGCTATGAGCTCTTGGTATTAAAAGCGTGTTTGTTGGCTATGCCAAAAACAGTAAAGCTTATAGACTTTTAGATGAGAATTCAGGTGTTATCATAGAATCTAAAGATGTGGAATTCTTTAAAGACAAATTTTTGAAAGATGTCGAAAACCCTCGTGCAAGTCTAGTTCCTACTTCTACGAGTTCGTCTCCTGTAGAAATCTCTACAAAGATTAATGAACCAAGGCGGAGTACACGAGCTAGAAAAGAGAAGAGTTTGGGATCATATTTTTTCTCCTACTTAGTCGAAGGGACACAAAAGAAAGTGACAAAAGAGGTCATTTTCTCGATTAACATCGATGATGACCCTAAGACATTTTCTGAAGCCATGTCATCTCGAGATGATCCTCTTTGGAAGGAAGCTGTAAATGATAAGATGGATTCTATTTTGGGTAATCAGACTTGGGAATTAGCATAACTTCCTAAGGGCGTGAAACCCATAGGATCCAAATGGGTATTTAAAAAGAAGCTTAACCCAAATGGATCAATCTCTTCCTTTAAAGCAAGATTAGTTGCCAAAGGCTACAGACAAAGAGAGGGGTTAGATTATTTCGATACATATGCCCCTGTCGCTAGGATTAGTTCTATTAGAACACTCATAGCGATATCTGCCATTAAAGGTTTGTTCATTCATCAAATGGATGTTAAGACAGCCTTTTTAAATGGTTACTTACATGAGGAGGTGTACATGGAACAACCTGAAGGTTTTGTGATACAAGGGCAAGAAAACAAAGTGTGTAGACTTGTTAAGTCCTTGTACAGGTTGAAACAAGCTCCAAAGCAGTGGCATGAGAGGTTTGACACCACTGTTATTTCTTTCGGGTTTAAGCACAATAGTGCTGACAAGTGTATTTATACCAAAAGAACGAAAGATTATACGGTGGTCATTTGTCTTTATGTCGATGATATATTGATCATTAGCACAACTATAGATGGTATTTCTGAAACAAAGTCTTACTTATCCTTGAACTTTAAGATGAAAGATCTTGGTGAAGTAGACACCATTTTGGGAATCAAAGTGAAAAGGACAAATGATCAAATTTCTCTTAGCCAGTCTCATTATATTGAGAAGATACTGACTAAGTTTCAAGACTTACATATAAAGGAATCCAACATTCCTTTTGAGCCAAGTGTACATCTTGAGAAGAATTCTGGTAGAGTTATAGCTCAACTAGAGTATGCAAGTGTTATTGGTCGTTTGATGTACGCAACACATTGTATTGGGCCTGACATTGCTTTTGCTGTAAGCAAGTTAAGTCAGTACACAAGTAATCCGAGCTTAGAACATTGGAGAGCAGTATCTAAAGTAATAGGGTACCTGAAAAGGACTAGTGCTTTGAACCTGACATACACGTCATACCCTAGGGTTTTGGAAGGGTACTCAGATGCAAGTTGGGTGAATCACACAGGTGATTCTAAATCCATGAGCGAGTAGATTTATACTCTTGTAGGAGGAGCTGTTTCTTGGGCGAGCAAGAAACAAACGTGTATTTCTCATTCCACTATGGAAGCTGAATTTATTGCTTTGGCTGCAGCAGGCAAAGAGGCCGAGTGGATGCGGGATCTGTTACTGGATATCCAACTGCGGCCTGGTCCAATGCCTTCGATTCCCATGTACTTTGATAGTCAAGCTACTTTGTCTAAAGCTTATAACTTTGTGTACAATGGGAAATCGAGACACATTCGTCTTTGACACAACTATGTGAAACAAGTGATTGAGAATGGTACCATTAGTGTTGTTTATGTCAAGTCATGTAGAAACTTGGCAGATCCACTAACTAAGCCTCTAACGAGAGACTTAGTGAGTGTTACTACAAGAGACATGGGTTTGAAACCATAAGTGAATCGGTTAGTGATGGTAACCCGACTTGAATTTAGTGCTCCTATTTCCAAGTTTAATAGGTAATAACAAGTCACTAGTCGATAGATGGTACTATCGAATAATTGACCCATGTAGTAGAGATAGTACGGCGTTGCCGAGAATCAGGATGAGGATATCCTCTTAACAAAGCTTTAGAGGCGTCTTAGCAACGGAGACGTTATAGAAGCTTTGCCTATATGACTTAGAGTTTGTGCCGCCTTGAATAGAGGGTTTGTGGTTTCTCTCTTAGAGAGTCATGAATCAGGATTAAGCGCATGGCCATATTCGCGCTCAGTGAGAACACTTTGGTTACGATGGGAAGTGTGTATAAGTATGTACATAAGATTATTAAGGTTTGTGGTTTAATCTTCAGACACCATTAAATCAGTTTTATATGCATACTTAGAGTCCACGGGGTTTAATCTTCGTGATACCACCGTGACACAACCTATCAGAGTAGCAGAAACTTACCAACATGGCGGGTGATTGTTGGGACTTAAATTAAGTTGGCAAGTTTAGCCACTTATGAAGAACAAAGTACAAACTCTTGAAGCTGTAACTGATAGTATTTATAACAAAGCTAATGGTACAAGTTGGAGTAGCACTTGTATTTTGAGATAACCTTTGACCTGATCTTATGGCTGGTAACCTCTCATCATCCCTTTTATTTTGAGAGTGGGTTATCACGTGTATACACCATTCTTCTATAAAGAGATAGTAGGGTGTCCTTGTAGAAATACACAAAAAAACGCCACTTTCACTCAAAAACAAAAAATTTTGTTTTGCTTATGTTCTTGTGATTTTGTTGCCACCATAGTGTTGTAATCGTAAGTTGTTGCTACTAAACGATTACGTGTGTAGAACTGTATTAATCATGGGTGCTTAGGCTTGGAGACTCGAGCAACTAACGGAGTGCCGAAAGTACTTAAAAGGACAGGGAATCTCTTCCCGTACGGTTCAGTTTGGTACGTGTTTGATAGGTTCGAAGAGGACAATGATGATGCTATTTTATGTTGTTGTGGACGTGGTTGCTGAAATTTACATGTTCGAGCACGGGTTTGATGCGGCTCATATGATGGTGCTGTTATATGTTACTATCTCATTGGGTTTCTAGTTTCATATATTCCGGTGGGGTGATTTTGATGCTGCTCAGTTTGGTTCTTTGTTTATGTTATGGCTTCTTAGAATGTTATTAAGGTATTCATTTTATCTTGGTGTAATGTCTTCACTTCTATATTGTTTGTACATTACCCACTGTTGCGAACTAACTTTCAGTTACAACATATATAACATAAGCATAAGCCCAACTCATAAGGTTAATCGATTTACACCGGCATTATATGTGAATTGTGATACTTTGTGAAAGCCAACTTCCCAGTAAAAACTATCAAAAATACATTTGCCCGATACGATACCATGTTCCAAATATGTCTAACTCACGAAAGTGGTCCTCTTTTTGCTAACAGGTACATTGGCATTCAGCTATATTATTATATGTGATACTCTGTGAAAGTTGTTGGTGTTCATTACCTAGGTACAACAATCCATACATACATGAAGCACTAACAATCAATAAAAGAAGCACATACTTGATAAGTCTGACTCGTAAACTCACTATATTATAGCTGTAACAATAAAGCTTCACCCGTTTGGGCAACTTGAACCCCATGTCTCCGTAAAACATCCTAAAATAAAAAATTGCTTGACCATTTACGTTGTGAAGAATATCTAAGAAAACGAAAATCGCGCATATAGACTTTCTAAAGTTTGTTGGGGCGCGGATTGAATAACTCGCTGTTTTGTGAGTTTGGCTACCATATATGATATTATGCGACAAACTGAACCGGTTTTCCCCAAACCGGTTTCGACTGGTTCGTTGACCGAAGCAGGTTCCTGTTTGACTGAAACTGAACCAAACTGGTTAACCAGTTTGCGCACGTCTAATTCAACACATATAAGAGCTCGCACCACGCCAAGCCCAAGTGACCACACCGGCCCCCTAGGCACCAAGGCATGAGTGAAGGATTTGGCTTTACCCTAAATGAAAGAAATTTGCATTTTTTGACCGTTTATTTTATTTTGTTTTTTGAAAAAAAATCATATACTTTATTTTTACACACATTATATAAATCCCTTTGCAAGAATCTAACATTTAAGTTTATAATTCTACATTCTACTAAAAGTGGTTGTACAGTGTCACTAACAGTGCAAAAAAATTGCGTAAAAACATTAGCCCAAAGTAAAAAAAAAAAAATCCACCGGCCAAAAATAAAAAATAAAAAACTTTGCAAAATGAACCCTTAACTTTTAACTATTTATGACTTTTTATATAATAAACTTTATTTATCAAATATATAACACATATCTACCGATTCATTCGGATAAAAAAAACCCGCGGAAAGATTTTCGAATTGCGAACAAAACGAGCCCAATATTGCAATGCTTCTGAAATACCAACGAATTTATAAAAAATGTTGAACTTTAATATAAATAGGAAAAAAAAAACTTACAAATCGTACACTCAACTTTTAACTATTTACGACTTTTTTTATATAATAAACTTTATTTATCACATATATAACGCATATTCATCGATTCATTCAGATCAAAAAATACACGCGGAAAGATTTTGGAATTGCGAACAAAACGAGCCCAATATTGCAATGCTTCTGACATACGTAAATCTGACCCAAAGTAAAAAAAACCCACCGGCCCAAAATGGAAAAAAAAATTACAAAACGGACCCCCAACTTTTAACTATTTACGACTTTTTATATAATAAACTTTATTTATCAAATATATAACACATATCTACCGATTCATTCAGATCAAAAAATACCCGCGGAAAGATCTTCGAATTGCGAACAAAACGAGCCAAATATTGCAATGCTTCTGAAATATGCACGCTTTTATAAAAAATGTTGAAGTTTAATATAAATAGAAAAAAAACTTTTAGCGCATGTGGTCGGCTCAAATTGTAAATTTATAATATATATGGACGATAAGTACTCGGCCCATTATTCTTTGTTACAATAACGATTGTATACCAAAAAATTGTTAAAAACATACCAAAATACCGAAAACACGCTATTATCGAAGCTAAATATCTTTCGACATTAGGTTAGCCCCCGCCGTAACGTGCATGCAATATGCCGACTCGTTTATTACTATGATGAGATCTTTTAACAAGTTAAAACTACAACCTTCGATAATAAAAAATAAAGAGAACGAATTTGAGCTCCGAAAACTTAAAAACTGAGTTTTTAGAGCTATCTTTATAGTATTCATTGATAAAATATATTTCTCAATTGGGGTAACTTAAAACGGTGACGTTTTGCCACCGGCTCACATTTGACTTTCCATGAGCTAATGGTTTTTGGGTCACTTTTGACTTTCCACGGGCTAATTGGTTTTGGGCTAAAAAAACAATTTACAAAACATACCCTTAACTTTTAGTTCTTTACAACTTTTTAATATAATAAATTTTATTTATCAAATATGTAACACATATCTACCGATTCATTCAGAAAAAAATACCCGCGAAAAGATCTTCGCATTGCGAACAAAACAACCCCAATATTGCAATGTTTCTGACATACGTACGATTTTATAAAAAATGTTGAAGTTAAATATATATATTTAAAAAAAAACTTTCAAAACACACCCTTAAACTACCTAATAACTTTAAAAGCCGGTCCAAAATAAAAAGAAAAAAGAAAATTTACAAAACTTACTCTCAACTTTTAGCTATTTACAATTTTTTTATATAATAAACGTCATCTTTTTTGCCATTTACGACTGTATTTAAAAATAGATTTTGCATTTATATTTATATTTATATACATACTAAAAGTCATTCGCTCGCCCAAAAATCCAAGTCACGCCATTTTGGCGTTTGGGCTGTCGGTTCACTTTTGGGCTGCGTTTTTCTTTCAAGCCCGTTAACGTTTATAAACTTTAATAAGTAATACATTTCGTATATGATTCCAGATAAATGTCATACTATATAAATACGAATAGCGCATATTTTGTTAACTAAATAAGTAAAAAAATACTATACTCGCCCCAACGACAAATTTCAAATTTCGTGGATTAGTCGGCCAAAAAGTCGGAAACAATTGTTAAAAAAATGCTCAGTCTAATAAAATACATGCGTTTACTACAAATCAGTCCCGCCGCAACGCGCAAGCACATTCCCGCTTGTTTGATTCACTCAACATACATATTCAGATATTCTCATGATTACATGCTTAAGGCTCATATACAGAAGGGGTCTTGGGCTCTTGGACCAGTTATCTTGGTTTTGGGCCTAGAAACTAAGTTAAAGAAACAAATGCATGCCTAAAAATATATAAGTCGGTGTGTGCAAGTGGTGTCATCGCATAAAATATTCACTTAAAAAGGGTCATATTTTTATTAGTTTTGTATATAAACAAGCAATGATGCCCGCGCTTCGCCGCGAGAATTTTTGGTTTATCGTTCAACCAACTTTCTATAAGATAAAATGTATCGTTCAACCTTCTATAAGATAAAACGTTAAATAAAACGTTATTGGTTAAGGGGGCATTTTTTTGGTAGGTTATTATTGTATTAAACAGGATTTACAAAGCTGGTGTTTATATATTTATAAAAGGCAAAGATAAATACTAAGTATGTTGCAATAACCGGGACGCAAGGAAAATGATATTTGAGTCCAAAAATAGAACAACATTTTGATTCCCACAATAGCTAGACTTGTACACATACATTCTTAAAACAAAAAATGTCAATATAGTAAGTTATCCTTTGTAGTCAAGTTAGAACTTTCAGGTGTGCGACTCCGAAAGTAGCGGTATACAGCCAGCAAGACATCTCCTGAATAGTTGGCGAATATAGCAAGCTGCAACACATAAAAGAACCAAATGAGGACTGCCACACTTGACCCCTAGTATATGACATTCAAAAATCAGTTAGATGCATCAACGCTGGAAGTTTCTTGCTTTTCATGCTACAACAATTTTGTGTAAAAGTCTGACCAACACAAACATTTATATATTATACTGTAGGTAAAAAATAATCACAAACACAATAGTACAAACCTATGTTAGTTGTAATCTTAGTTATCTAAATTTATTAATATTTTGGTTATCTAATCTTAGTTAATTTATTAATATTTTGGTTATCAAATCTTAGTTAATTCTAATCTAAGTCAAACCTATGTTAATCATATATTAGTTTTAATCATAATTTTAACAGGTAAAGGGGGGGGGGGAGGGCTGGGGGGGGGTTTCAGCCTTGAAAGACTTGGGCATGGTTTGATCAGTGTACTACAATCGATTCATGACACTTTAACCCACGCAAGTAAATTAATAGAAGATAAAAGAGCGGTCAAGCCTTACAATAGAAAACTGTATTAACCATCATTAATCCGATTAGAAGTTGGTTTGTTTATTCAGTGCAATGATTACTTATCTCGAAGTGGCATATCATTCTTAAACTTAGGCGGGACTTCATCCTAAGACCTAGACACATTAATTCTGTCACAATTAAAGCATTCGCATAAAGCATCCTTATTTGCTGATTATAATCTATCTAAGGGATTAAAGCAATAGTCATCTTGTTAAACCCTAGCTCATAGAGACTTTACCCACTTACTGCTTAATGGCAATTTATACACTAGTATTCCACTTGTCCAACTATCCAATTGAATCAGAACGTTATTTGTTGAATTATCTAGGTTCACCTTCTAGTCAACTTGTTCAATAAACCAAAGGCAATATCCGATTAACTAGTTAAGCCAGAAGCGTATCCTTAGCACGGATTTAGAAGGACAATATTTTTGATCCTATGATTCTAGATGTATAAATCACTATATGGAGAGTTATCCTGGCATCTAGATTACTTAGTCTGTATCACTAGATCTAGTTGAATGATAGGTCGCATACAAAAACACGTAAACAAGTATAAATTGATAAACATAAACAAGCATACAACGATAAATTAAGAAATCGAGATATAAACTAAACCAAACATTCAGATCTTCATAATAATGGCTAATACCCGAAGGTATTAGCCTTCAAACATCACAATTAATACAAGAGTAATGGTCTAGCCAAGGTAAACTAATCGAGTTAACGAATGATACCAAAAACTGAACGATTACAAAAGTATAAGAAATTACACGTTGTCTCCTATGGATTGGAATGCGTTGCAAGACCTCTTCTCCTCTTTTTCTCCTCTAAAATGACCTTTTGTAGGTTAGGTATGGAGAATATGATTTAGCACACTTAAAACTCGTTTTTTGAGTTTTGTATTTATAGGGTCTGGAGTCGGTGTCGATACGGCGTATCCAAGGTATTGGATACGGCGTATTGGAGTTTCTTGGAGTAGAAACCACGTTTGATATCTTCCAGAATATTCACATTCTATATCTCTAATACGGCGTATTGGTCTTCTCTGGATACGGCGTATTGAACAGGTTTCCTTTGTGGTCTTTGGTGAGTGTAGGCACGGATACGCCGTATCTTCCTTGATGGATACGGCGTATTGGTAGTCAAAATAGTAATCTTCAAAATATCTTTGTTTAAGCTCTAGAATACGTGCTTTTTAGTCAAGTTTCACCAAGTACTCTATAATTACTGTAATTCTCAAATACAAACGATTAAGTAACAATTCTTTGCAATAATTATACAAAATGAATTAATTACATGGGATAAATGATGCTATAAATAGACGTTATTTGATGTCATCAAATATCCTCCCACTTGAATCCTACCTGTCCTCAAGTAGTCTTTAGAAGTTTATAAAAATGTATCCCTAAGGATATTTTCCGTTAAAGCATTTATTTAATCTATTACAAGCACACAACCAAACACCTCACGAAATAGCCTTATTAGGATTGGCGTACGATGTAGTTAGTATATATTCTGTAAGCTTGAAATGTATTCGAGCTGGTTGATTTTTCCATCTTGTTAGAAGATCTAATAGGAAGGTAATAGACCGTGAATGGTCACGGGGAGTGTTGGAAAGGGTTGTAGTGATCAATTGGGAAACCTGATCATACTTTTTATTGTGTAAGCTTTTGAGAGGTGTCTTGACCTACCTAAGTGATATGAGATTTAAGACACTCGTTGAGTAGGATTGATTTGGAAAAGTTTAAGGCAATAATGATAAGGTTTAGACTATGAAACGGCCTTCCTAGACAGGTAGAGCCGGGTTTATTTGACCAAGTAAGGTTTACTTGAGGATTTTAAGGGAGTAAGTGTTGGTAAAGAACCATGGGCGTTCTTGAGAAGGTAGAGTGTGAGTCGTATTGTGTAGGACATATACCGTGTAGGGTTAGTCCCGTTGGTTGAATAACCAGAAAGTTTGGCAATGCCAATTCTAATAGAATAGTCATCACGTTGAGGATTGGATTGTATTCTGACACCCGACTGAGACAGTGTGACCTAAGTTTGAGAAATTATGAATCTAAGAGATAGTATAAGAGGCTATCATAATTTTGTGAATGGATATGGATTGACCATGAGAAATTGTAGGATTTGGACTGTGGAAAGACTTAGTCTTTAGAGGAATCGTAAGAAACCTTGTTTGAAAAGACTAAATCCTAGTGATTTGATGTGATTTATCGAGGAATGGAATTTTGTGTCAGTGTTGTGAGTTGATAATTTGAGTTGAATTTTGAGGCGAAATTCCTTTAAGGGGGTGAGACTGTGATAACCGGTAATTTGCCCAGGGTTAAGTATTGTAAAATATTATAATTTTTTATATTTTGAAGTCTTTCAATCTTGTCAGTTTTCCTGATGAAAGTTGAAAAGTTAACTTATGTTGACTATTTTTGTGTAAAAACAGTTTCGGTTTAACCGGGAGTTTGATGGAGTTTTGAGTTCGTAAATGAATTGCTTTTGGTTCGTTTTTCTGTTTTAGAGTGGTTTTGAGGTTTTTAGTACTTTCCAGGAAGTTTTCTCGCTTTTAGAGAAAAATCATCACGCAACGCGTATCGGCACGACAGTTTATTCAAGTGTGGAGATTTAATGAATTTGGGAATGTGTTAATGGGTTTATTTATTTAATAAATTCATAATGATAAAATAACATTGGTTTAAAACGTAAATCGTGGGTGTGAGATTTGAAAGTTATCAGAAAACGGTTGTTTTTGTGAAATTCGATAAAAGACTGTAACGGTCGTAAAAAGGTGAAATTTTGGTTGAATATATGTTGTCAAACTCTGTTTTGTGGTTTGAAGTGTTTTTAAATGGATGAGCAAGGTTCGATTGAGTTTTGTCAAAAATTTATGTTTTCGGTACGGAGTCGGCCGACAACGGCTCAAAATGGATTTTTATAGCAATTTAATGTGATAGATGTCGTGTGAATAACCTAGATTTATGGAAAAGTAATTTTAAACGCGATGGAAATATTTACAAATCTCGGATAACATTTTAAATTGACGAGAATTAAGTTTTAAGGGAACTCGACACGAAAACGAAGCACACAAGGCCTCCTAGGATGCTTGGACGCCTAATGTGCATGAGAGGGGACAAGAGGGCTAAAAATTTGCTAAATTGTTCTCCTAGTACACAAATATTTCACCACCTTAACAAAATTCTCATTCATGCATCTCATTTTGAAAATCAAAAACACAAAAATCTCTCTCTTTTTCTCTCTAGAACCGGACGAACCACAAGGAAGAAAGAAACATAGATTTTGAAGATTTTCTCAAGAACACGGGTTAAGAATAGATAGTGGGTTGATAGTTAGTATACGCGAGTTATATAAAAGGTGTACGAGTTTGTTCTTTTCGCGTCAAAACCGAACCAAGGTCATCCAAACTTGTAAGTTTTGTAAACTTTGTTTAAAGTTGTACTTTTATGGCTATTATAGTGTTAAAACACTAGTTGTACAAGTTGAGCGTCGTAAAAATCGAATGTTGGAAACGAAAATGTAAAAAAAGGGGTGTTTGTGCGTCGGCTTATAAAGGAAGATGTGAAAGGATTTTTTAAGTTTGAATAAAATGCTTGTTGTGGTAATTTTACATTTTATAAAAGTGCTTAATAAGGGCTTATTTTGAAGCTTCGCTTATTTAATAAGTTAGGTTATAGCTTATTTGGGTTTGTTTGGTTTCGGTTTGGGCTTGGCCCAATAAGGGTCCGTTTGGTTGCTTTGGTCCGACACCAAGGTGGGTTCGGCCCACTTGGTTTTAGCTTATTGGACTTGGTTTTGGCTTATTTTAAGCTTTTATTTTCGACTTATATGATAAGCTTATGGCTTATTTGGTTTTTGGCAAATATTATAAGCTTATGGCTTATTTGGTTTTTGGCTTATTTATATATAAAATATTACGAGCTTATAGCTTTTTTTGTCTTAATAAGCCACGGATATATGTGATTTCGACTTATATTTGTTTTGGCTTAATGGGCTTAAGGTCCATTGGGTTTAGATTTATATTTTTGGACTAATGTAAAGAGATATGGACTAAGTTTTGCTATCGAGCTAACTACTTAAGACCTTAATGGGCCATAAGGCCCAATAACAAGTGAATGGATTAGTGGACTTGTAAATAGACTAATGGTTTGGACTAAAAGGGATTTTGTTGGACTTGCCGAATGAAATTTAATTATTTTGCTACGGTTGGATAAAACGTGTTGAAGATATTGGTTTTGTGTTTTGTCGGAAAATGTTGCGTTCGTGAAAAGTGGTTGGGATTAAGGTTTAAAACCTTGGAAAAAGTCAAATAGACGTACGGGTCATGCCGAATTTTCGAAAGAGGTTTATACTTAGAAACTTCGCTTAAAAGGGTAAATTTTCAAAGATTTTAATAATAAAGAATTATTTTACTACAAAAATTACTACAAGACGAAAGATGTATTTTCTCGAGGCATTTATTAAATATTTAACATTGTAAACGTTTGTGTCGATTTGAATTGAAGGGTTTAAGGATGATTTTTACGAAAGATTAAGTGTCGAGGTAAAAGCCATTGGACATGGACATATGAAAATAACGAGACGTTGTAATTACCCCGTTAGCCCGATAATAAGACGAAAATAATAATAAATATTATTATTTTATTTAAATTATCAAATACTTATATAAATATATATTTATATATACATACATACATTTCTTTTTCGTTAGATTTTCTTTTTCGTCAGATTTTCGCGGAGTATTTTGGTCGATTGTACCGTTCAACGATTTGAGGTGTTTGAGCTATATTGTATTGATGTCGCACTTTGCCCAAGTGTTTTGAGTCGTTTTTGCGTAATTACCACACAACCATAATATGAGATAAAGTTTTGATAATGAGATAAGGTCTTGGTAATGAGATGACAGTTTTTTTTTTGTAATAAGTTAACGGTATGAGAAAACCAGTTTGGAGTGATATGAAGTTGAAATGGGATTTTGGGATGAAAATGAGGATTTTGTGTGAGTAAAGACGAACACTTGTACAATAAGATAATTTTGTACGAGTATTAATAAAGTGAATATATATTAGGTCGTTGTCGGGTACCATTGTGCGCTTGCGTAGAGATTGTTTGTGCTTTGCCTTATTTGAGATTGTGCGGTTGCTTTTGATTGCTGATTGAGGTGAGTTCTCGTAGCCCCACTTTTTTACTGTTTTTCTGTTGGGGAAAAATGATACTCAAATGTGTTTTGAAATATTTTGAATTGATCTGTGTGAAATGTGGTTTTGTTTTTTGTACAAGATATGTGCTTATGAAAGCTATGTGAATATTATGTGTTGTATGATTGTTTGGATAAGAGGGGTACGCCTATCCCAGTATTTGTATGATTATTTGGATCGGATAGGTACGCCTACCTAGTATTTGTGTGGTTATTGGA